>JAQGAP010001891.1:0-17445 GCA_034697805.1 Orchesella bifasciata | reverse complement strand
GGCTTCTTAAAACAAGCAATTTAAAAGCGAAGCGCATGAACTTTGGATGGACTCTGGAAAGTTTTAAAAGACTACTTCTTCGTCTCTACTAAATAACTTCGCCATTCTTGTATGAATTACTCCCAAATTTTACACCGATTGAAAGAAACGCTTGGTTAATGCACACACAAAATCTTAAGTGAATCGGAAAATAGGGAGAAGAGCAGTTGACCCAGACATTTTGCTTCTTTCACGAGTCCCCACCCTCTGTATTTGCATTTATACATTGGCTTTTCCAATATCTTACAAGTGTGAACAGTTATTGGAAAAAGGATTTACCTTCGTGATGTTCATAAGAGTAAGAATAATTAAATGGATAGTTAAATATGTATCTATGCATTGTTAGTGTTAATCAAGTCAATTGTGATAATGAGAGCAATTGCACTATGATGCATGGAAGACAACTTTTTCTCGAAATGCAAATGTGGAGCGAGTGAGGAGACAATTTCAAAGTGGTTTAGTATTGAATGACTTTTGAAGTTTCTAGGGCTAAAAATACCGTAAAATCCGATAAAAATACTTTCAGAGCCCTAAATTGTACTTCTTCCGAGATATCTGTATAAAGTCAGAACTGCATCCAGTTTTTTAGTCATTTTTAGCAGTATATTTTGTTTAAATTGCTTAAAATATGAGATCCCCCTGTTCTGAGGTAAACATGAGTGAGACAACACTCCTTTGATCATTTTGAGGTACCACTCGCGCGCCAACTCAATTAGCATACATTTTCCCCCTGCAACCTCCTTAGGCGACAAAATTGGGAAGAGCTTGTTTTATACATTTATGCTCTTATTTTGATTAGAAATACCACCAAACAGTGTTTGAAAGATGGTTGAAGCAATTTAATGGACATTTGATAACATAAACAAAAATTTGAAAGGTCGGTATATTTTCGTGATCGGGATTTTGAAAACACAAAACGTATGCCAATCGAGTTGGCGCGTGATTAGTATAGCGATGGGTACCTCAAAATGATCACAGGAGTATTATCTCATTCATGTTTACCTCAGAACAGGGGGATCTCATATTTTAAGCAATTTAAACAAAAGATACTGCTAAAAATGATTAAAAACCGAATGCAGTTCAGACTTGATACAGATTTCTCGGAAGCATTACAATTAAGGGCTCTGAAAGTATTTTTATCGGATTTTACGGTATTTTTGGCCCTAGAAACTTCAAAAGTCATGCAATACCAAACCACTTTAAAATTAAAAAGTTGTCTTCCATGCATCATAGTGAATTGGTAACATTTCATACATCTGATAATGTCAAATGTCAATAAAACATGCATAATTTTTTAGTGTGCCACAAAAAATATGGTTTAGTTCCTTAAACATATAACCAGGCACAAGTTTTAGGTGCCTCTATGCCTTTAAAAGTTTTAAAGAGCCTTTCCAAAGTTTATCTAAGTCTATCAAATCTAAGTTTTGAAAAAAACTCATCAATTCGTTTTGTAACTCTTTATGAATTGTAACAAATTAGATATGAGCTCAAGTGCAGCTGTACGGAAGTTTAACTAAGATGGTATCATGACTTCTATTTCTGTTCGAAATTTTTGAGGATTCGTCGATTACTTTGCAAACGTGAAGATTGATATGATCGAGATAAGCTCACCTGTTTCCGAATTATGCACCACTTTTCAATTCCGTGCTTGCCGAGTTTATTTTGAATTCTAAGGCGCATAGATGATATTTATTGCTTGAAAGTTCCTACCTAACACTATCTGCAATGTTGCGATAACTACGTTGTTTAACACGGTACATGTTGAATCAACTTTAGTTTAATTTTGCACATACAAATACTAATTTCTTATTACTGCTATTAATAATAAAAACGTTGTTCAGTATCCAAGGCGAATAATGAAGGGTCAATGTGATCGGTAAGCTTAAAAAGAACGAACAGATGATCAGGCTATGACTTCCACAAATTTCAAAGGCGAAACTTCTTTGTCATCAGTAACCATCGGCTTGCCAAAAACTAAAGTTAAATGACGATTCTACCTATGTATCTGATATTTTATATAATTACGTTGTTTTATGAAGTACCTTTGCATAAATACATTTTTAAATCAATTTTTAAACGTCTCCGATATCAATCTATTCTTATCTTTTCTTGACAATGAACAACTAATTAACGAAAAAAGAAATATTATTCATATTGATAACCAATAGAAGAAATTGTGAAGTTAAAAAATGAATAAGTAGCGGAAAAGCAGAGACTTTATGTCAAGGTCAAATAATTCATAAGTCATATTATGCAGAGGATGTCATCGACTTCCAAAACCGCTGGAACTAAACGGAAAGTATTTTAACTAGAGTTTTACATCAATGAACCTCGTGACTACTGTCAATGTATGAAAAGTTAAATAACTAAAATGATTCTCATTAAAACCTGCTTTATGAAGTACCTTTGCATAAAATACATGTTTGTATGTATGTATGTATTTTTAAGGCTGGGAACTTATGAAGCCCACAGCTGCTTGTATTCCTTTATTAGAAATATTGCAGTCTCACCTTATTTTTGCACAATACATGCACATTTCATCCTACAGTGAAGGGAAACACTGTAGGGAGCATTGCAATGTTATAGCCACCTCCCTCGTGAACAACAGAGACAATGCTACATCCCCCGTACTAACACAGAGCCAAGGACGATTAGCAGAGCAGGAGTCATTTCTGTGATCTAGCCTTTATTTTTTGTGGCTCTTGACTGGACTGAGAGCAGAAGCCCAGACCAAAGCCGTTATAGAGGGGTGGCTTGTCCACAGGACTACAGCTGCTCCGCTTTATAAAATGCATGTTTACGAGACAAATTTTAAAAACGCTCTAATAATACTAAAAACAACTATTTATAATCAGCTATCAAAATAAGTTTCTCAAAGTTGGTGTTCCTTGTCAAAGTGTTATGTGTTTAATTTATTTAGCTTTTGAAACTCTACGTTTATGGAAATGTTAAAGAAGCTAAAAAGACATAGAAACATTTAATTCTTATATTACATATTCTGATAATCTTTGGTGGAAGGTTCTAAAGTATCTGGAGCCATTATATTATGCAGTTTGAACTTTCTTTTTTATAGTCAATCTAATCGCTATAGGATTTATTAAAAATAAAAACAGGATCATCTCAACGTCGACATTTGAGGTGGCGTTTGGACTCCTAAGACTCGGGCATAGGTTCGTCCAAGCTAATTGCTTCGGCATCAAAAGTTCGTTTAAAGAAAATTCGGGAGCTAGACCCCAGTTTGAACAATATGAAGAGGCTTTGCGGTCTCTTTGGAAATGGATTCGCAATGAAGAAAAAAAGGCATTGTTGTTCATCTTTACCTTAAAACAGTTATCTTTAAATATTGACTTTTGATGTAACTTACTTTTCATAATTATATCATGAAATATGCCTTGAAAGGCCCCAAATGGTTGGATTTGACTGTCTTTGTTGTCATTAAAACGTATTTTATGAAGTACATTTTCACAAAACATGTTTTAAAGAGCTAACTAGTAGATCTCCAATATCAACATATAAACATTATTTTTTGGGGCCACCTGTTGCTGATCATAATGTTATAATATCTATACAACCGTGGAAAATTCAACTAATTTTATTTCTACTTCAATTTCTTATAAAGTTATACTCCAGCATCTAAAAGATCCATTACTGTCTTCTAATAAATTTTGTAGTCATGTATGCATTTGAGTTTCTCTAGATGAGCCTAGTTTCAAATCTGGGTCAAACGTTGACGTAGAAAATCTTATGATAATGTTGGAAGATTTTCAGACTTAACAAAGCAGAGAAACCGCTGGAAACGATTTTAGGGTGAGATCTCTTTTGAGTGAAAACGCAATAAAGATGGTACTTTGAAAAATTGTGAACTCTTTCAAAATAAAAGAAGAGATTCAACGGATTCCAGCTAAAATCTCACAGCTACAGCTGAAAATGGCTTTGTGAGCGTTAATACCCGATGCGAGGACAAATGCTCTAGCGATTCAGACATTCCGGAAGTGAAAGTCGTCATCAAGGAACGTTCTTATGTACCACAGGTCACCTACCTACCTAACATGCTTCTCTAGAAGACGTTTTACGGAGTACCTTTACATAAAACACAATTTATAGAGCACATTTTCAAACTTCTCAAATATCAATCTAAATAACCTATTATTGACTATTTAACTGCGCAAGTTAAACTGAATGAATTATACAACATGGTATTGTCAAGGGATAGTTTCATCACAACGCTCAGTGATGTCATTTAAGGTCATTCTCTCAAACTCAAAAATGCAGCTCTGGAACAAGAAGGCCAAACAGAGTAAATGGTTGTCTTTGCCCCCGGTATGCTTCTATAGAATACGTAATATATGCAGCACCTTTGCACAAGCACGTTTGTTAGGAAAATTGGTAACAAATATAATTCTGTATCAATCTCAACAAGTTAATTATCTAAAAAAATATTGTCGGAGCCAATTGCTCTTCATCAAAATACTAATGAAAAACTTCATAGATTTCATTTCTACCTCCAAAGTCAAATTCAGACTTTGGAGGTAGAAAAATATCAGTTTAAGTCACTTCACATAAAATCTTCAAACAAACACTAAGAAACAAAGATTTATCATTTTGCGATTACCTCAAATCTAACAGAAACAACAACTAACAACCGAAAGGGTCGTTTGATTCCTGAGATTTGTTGTAATATTCAGTTTAGACAAGGGCCATTGATCTTGATAGAAAACATTTAGCGTCTCAAAAATGCTCAAGATTATGGCTTTCCATTGACATGTTTCGGACATGGTTAAAGCCCTATACGTAAATCATTAAATTATTAGTTTATATTCTGTTTGTGTCGATTAGTAACCCGCTATTATTTTTCCGACGGTTTCTTAAGTTTCCGTAAATATTATACGGGTTATTCAAGAAAACTACACTACATTCTATAAGTTCCGGATATCAATGTTTCGTTCAATTTGTTCTGATTTAACAGTTTTTCACAAGAGTGAAAGACTTGTAACACCAGTCGAAGTTAAGTCATTTAAGCAATTTATACAAGTTCAACGTCTTTAAACCTACTTAATTGTGCTTAAACACTAAAATATTACGCAGTGTCCAAAATGGTGCAAAAATTATCCTAAAACTTAACCTACATTAGCCTAGAAACCTTATTTGCAACAGAGCAGAATAAAAATAATATTTCTTAGCTATTAGATGATTGTCCAGTGGTCCCCGCTCTTCACCAGTGGTTCATGAACAAATGTGCCTGAGAATCCGCGACTGGCTAGCATTCCATATATGGATCCTAGATCCTGGTGAAAAAATAACATTATTATTTAATTATACGACTATACAGAGTTGGTAGTGGGAGAATGAGTGTATGCCAATTTTCTTTCATACCATATGCCTGCACTTTCGGGAATTTCATTAAATTGAATATATCAAAATCATATTTACCTAGCTTGTCGTGTTTGGCTTCCGGATTATCCTCCTCTATTTCCTTGATATCTTCTGATTGATTGAGTGCTGTCAAAATAAAAGTCAGTTTTAGTCACCACACTACTCTCAAAAGAAAACGACAAAAACTGGCAAAACATTCATTTACAGGAAGGAATTCATACTTTATTTACACTTACCAGAGAAGTGTGTAAACTCATGCATAGTCATTTCACCCTACTTCCTCGTCTTCACTTATTTAGGTGGGCAAGCCTTCAAAAAAAAAGGAATTGACTGTTAGTCTAAAAATTGTCTAGTGTATTGTTTGCTTCAGGAAATATAATGTGTATTTTCTACGAATGCGTCCTTGTAAATTCAAATAAGGTGCTTCATCAAATTGATGATGTTTTTTCTAATGAAATAACTTTCATAGATAAGTAAAAAAAATCACTTACAAACAGAGGTAGCTGAAAGTTGAAACGCTGGTTTGGATTTCAAATGCATTGCCAGCTAAATATCCTGGTCTATATCAGTGTTTTTTATGCCAAAGGGGTTCTGACCTGAAAATAAAAATCAGCCATTCATTAGTTTGGACTTGCAATTGCCTGAATGTATGCGTATTTTGTGCAATATCCTTTAAAATGCGAGCTACATTGAAGCTGATTGTCGACCTTAAAATAATCCATAACCAACTCAAAACCGGGTTGGTGAAGGATTATAGGACGTCCAACTGTAGAGCGGAACTACTTTAGAAACGTTTAGGCAGAATTGAGATATATTATACTATACCTTCGGAGTGACTATAGAAAAAGATTGATTTTCTATTGTCATTCCGCGAGCACTATATCTACTACACTTGTTATTTGTGTTGCTTAAACTCGAATTTCCGAAACTTTATAAACGTGGTTGTTGTGATTATAATAGAACTTATAGCAAAAAATTTTCTTTTGGATGCGACAGAGATTAATGGTTACTTTTGAGTTAATAAATGCGATGAAAATACACAGGTTGAGAGGAATGAAGAAATTGAAAAAACACTTAACTTTCAACTATATTATGTATGATGGGCGAAACGTATATGAAATCCGCAAACTATATGATCTTACCATTTATTTTCTTGGCAGAAGTCTCAAGTCTTGAAGCATCAGGTAGTTGGATAAGATCAGCTTGATTTCAGAAGTCTCCGCTAGAACCAGATGTGGGCTGTAGCAATACCTACATTGCAGGATATCTGAAATACCAACAAATACAGAGCTGAGTCAGTCGTGTTGCAGGTTTTATAAGGAACGCAAGCTTGAGCTGACACACTTTCTGTATGACTCTATTTTCTACTCAGTTGTGAATTCCACAAGATCTATTGCTACTGTGGATGATATTGGCCCAGTGTTTTGGTTGTGTGTAAACTGCATGTAAAGAAACAAGTTTAAAAAAGCCTTGAGAGCCCAGCGTCAGCAAAAAACATTGCCTTGTCTGTATTTTTTCATTCATACAGCAAAAGATGCTAACTGGTGAATAAGTAGAGAGAGTAGTAATTGCAAGTATTATTATGCAAGATATTCAATGAAGCCTTTCAACAACATTCTAGCAAATGTTCGGTGAACATTTACCAATATCCCGAAAACTGACGTAGACTATACTCTCGCAATTTCATGCTGAATTATAGACATTTTAGTGTTGTTCTTCACGATTTCATAATAATTCTTGCCCAAAAGGAAGAGATCCTGGTTGATGAAAAGTACAGCAGCCATTCAATGCCAAGAATTATGGCATTGAATGGTGTTAGATTGCCAAATCATGACTCCGACAAACTAAAACCAAATCCGCATGGGTTAATGTTTTTGCATGAGATGCCAACGAAATATTTTCTTTGTGTTTTGCCATGCCTTGTTTCTTCAGCTTACTGAAACACAGTTCCCTATAGTATGTGTTGTGTTATGCGGTCACGTATCTGGCTAAACTCGAAAACAGTGAGGGTTATGGATCTGAAAATTCTAGTTTCTTTGTCATGAGTCACTGTTCATGTATTTATTACTAAAACCAGAAAGGAAGGAGTAGAAAACCAAGTAGTAAAGCAAAACTGTAAACTCACCAATACATTGCATTGAGATTTGCCTGTTGCTACAGCCTTCACTAAGCAAGAGTTTACTCAATTTGTACATAACTCTGAACCCGTCTTTATTCTACTGATTTTCACATAAACTATTGCAACTGAACAACTAGGGATAAAAAATGTAACGCAATTTTTAGAAAATTGCAGGTTCTTTAAGTCACTTTAAACTTGAAATACTGTTCTTTCATTTAAAAGTTTGAAGCTAGTTAATATTTTCCAAGTAGAATTTTTTTAAATGGGTGGGGTCCACAGGCACAACCAAAGCTGTTTACTCCTTCTCCTCCAAACACAGACTGAAAGGACGGAGCTGGAGCGTTTGGCTGAGAGTAAAGCAAGCAAAGCGTGCTTGTGCGAGTCTCTTTTTCCTTTCTTCACATCTCTCCATGGAGCGTAAAACAGAGAAGAAATGTAATGATTGGTGGATTTCGGATATAAAGCGTACGAAGGATATCTTCAAAATAATATCACATCACAAACTTTCGCTGGCAGCACCCGTCCAGAAGGACAATGGGGTGCTATGCCTTGCGCAACATGGCTTAGAATTTTCCAGAACTCTCTGGTTTTAACAGATGCAGACGGACTGAAAATTCTTAACATTTTTGTCAGATGTCGTCCTGATAGTTAAAGCTTAGTTTTTCCTGAGAACGCAGTATGTTCACTTTTTCAGTAGATTAGATTTACTAATAATAGTGTGTTCAGTCTGATGTGTGAGGTTGTTCAATCACGTTATGGAACTTTAAAAAATCGTGCTAGAAACTTGAGTGAATTTGTTTTTCTAATTAAATTCAGAATAAATGAAAAATCAGGAATACAAAAATGTTTCATAGTTTTTGTACAACAACTCCCTGCAATGTTAATTGTACAATAAGATATGAAAAGTTGATGCTTCACTTTCTAATTATAATGATACAATGTAGCGAAAGCTTGGAAGTGTAACAGATGAGCATGTTTTTTGTCAGTTACTAATTTTATCAATGTCACAGTAATATTTACTTTGTTTTAAAGCTATGGTTTAATGAAATGTAATTATTGCATACGCATGCATAAACTGAACCCCGAATCCCAAGTTTACGTAGAGATATACAATGAATTACTACACCTTGGATTGTAATATGGATCACTTACCTGTATAAATGTCATCTTGGAGTAATGGACGATCGTTCACTGATTTTGTCAAACTGATATGCAATCGGATTTCCATTCACGTTGTCAATACGTTTCCTCGGAGGACCGAATCAGTTTTTGGTGGACAAGGAGCTGGAGTCCCAACGTGCGATTAGTCCCATTCTCTCGTGACGGTTTTCTCCGCTTTAGATCCAGTAACAGGAAATATGTGACTTTCTCCATGTTATGACTATTACAGAACAAACGAGAACGAAAAAAGAGTAAGAAAAAGAGGGAGAAAAGACGGAGTCTCGAATTGAGTATAATTTTCCCTCAGTTTTTTCTTCTAACAATTTCCCATAAATATTTCACGAGGGATACATCACCCAATCTTATCTCCACTGATAACCAAGCCAACAACGGTTAATATCAAGGAAGGAGAAGTGAAAGTAGGCTAAGAAGACATTATGGGGATAGGTAGTCCATACATAACTATATTGCTGTCTGGTTATTATTACAGAAAGAAGGCTTACCAACAAAAACAGTAAACTTCTGCCTTGAGTTTAATCTCATTGGCATTATGTCCTCCATCTACTATACCCTGAAGTGCCCAACTATCTCTCTGGTTTGGCGAAACATCCGGATTGCAGTAAAATGTGCTTGGAAAAGTATGGAATGGCTGGAATTCCGAAAAGTAAGTTAACAGAATTATCAGCCTGACATTCAGGGAAGCACATGAAGTCAACAGGAAGATTAAAAAGAAAATTATTTTGGAGAATCAAAATGCACAATTTTTATTTGTAAGTTATGGAAAAGATTATCTTAATCTACGAAATTATTTAAAATGGCTTATTTTCTACAAAAAAGTCGTTGTAAATTTTAAAAAAGTGAGATCATTTGAATTGGGGAAATCAGAGATGAGTAATAGTTTATACTTACGAAGAGTTGCTGTAAGTAGAAAAGTCGGTATGCATTTCACATAGAAATGCTTGCCCCCATCAGTATTTTTCGTGTACATGGATTCTCACCTGCAAATTAAAAATCAGGTATTTATTTTTTTGGAAGAGCCCAAATGTTTGCGGTTTTCCTGTAATTTTTAGCTAGCTATCGAATAATAGAAAACCATTGCCAGCTGCCGATTATCAAAACAAAGTTTGGTTATATATGACTGACATGGAAAATTCTAAGTTGGACATAAATGCACTTGAGAGTACAGTTTGTGCGGCTTGATTGCTATTTTCCATAATGTCTGTCATTGATACATTTTCTACGTCCGTCAGCATCAATATGGAAAACAAGTGGAGAAAGAAATCAGCGTGGGCCCATGCTTTTGTATGAAACGTTTGGTTTTGTTCTTGGTAATAGCTTACCACACTATTACGGCAATAGAAGGAGTAAGCTTTTCATATGTTAGATAATTAAAAGTAAATCAGCGTGAGCCTATGCGTTTGCATGAGATCCAAACTAAATGTTTTGTTGACACAGAAACCTGTATTACGCATTTTGAAGGAGCGTATCTGGCAAAAACTGGAAGGCAGTGTAGGATTATGGTTAAAAACCTGTGTTCTTTGCCATGAGTACATGAGTCATGAACACGGCTTTTCTGCTACGAAATTTTTCAAGCAGGTTTATGCCTTAATTGTTTCTTGTCTTGGAAATACAGTAGAGATAAAAGACGCTAGCTAACGATATGAATCCACCCTGCCAGTAAGACATCTGCATATTTTAAAAATTCTCCGATCTTACCATGTTATGTTTTTGCAAGCCCCACATTTTGAAATACTGACTCCGGCATCAGGTGGCTGGAGATAATCAACTAGCACTAAAATCCCAGCAAAATTCGGGACAGAGTAAGATTTTATCTGAAAATACCAGCAAAAACTTGCCTTACTAAGTCATGCTTCACACTAAATAATTTTATGCAGAAAACTAAAAGGATGGCACGGAAAAGCCGGGCTGTAAATTGGGCAGTTTCTACTTCTCGCTCTCTTTACCTTATTATGAAAAATGGAGAAGAAAAATTGCACGTGAAACGCATAAAGTTTTAGAATGAAAGGTAAGCTCAGGTCAAAACTTTTTTAATCTTTCCTCATCTCTAATACTACTCAGCTAGTAACTTGCACAAGAACTAATTCAGCACCGAACAACTGAAAGTAAATAAAGTGAATTTAATTGTGTGCTTAGCTTACCAAGTTGGCGTCCAATCTTTAGTTAATAACATGGGTTAACTTGACACACAAAAGCGACTTTGAAACACGAAGATCAACTGAAACTTTTAGGAACGTTCCAAGCTGTAAAGCAAAGTTTTCAACTTTTTGTCTCTTTAATAAACTTTCAGTCACTTTAAACTTGAAATACGGCTCCTTTAAGGGTGTAAAATGGTATTCTTTCACTTCAAAAACTTGCGTTTAGTTAATGTTTTTCAACCATGGTTTTAATAAACGGGCGGGGTCCACCCACCGTCTGACGACGGGTGGACCTCGAGCAAAGCACTTGTCTCCTTCTACTCCAAACACAGACTGAAAAGAAGAAGCTAGAGTATTTGTCTGAGAACAGAGCTTGAGAAGTGGACTACTTTTGCGTGTCTCTCTTGTCTTTCTTCTCTTCTCCTTATGGAGCGTGAAAAACGGAGAAGAAATGGAATGATTGGTAGAACTTGGGTCGTACGATGCGATCTCAGCCTATAGGAGTAGAAGGATATCTTCAGGAATTACTACAGCACACACTCTTGCTTACGCTAAGAACAGCGTGGTACTATACCACCGATAGCGTTGCTTAGAATTCTCCAGAACTCTTTCGTTTGATCAGAGGCTGACGGAATAAATGGACGTCACTTTCATTTTCGCCAGAAAATAAAAACGGCAAAGTGACTTGACAGCAGGATGGACTCCACACTTAAAATACTTAATATTTTTTTCAGATGTCATCACTGCTGTTTTCGTGGGGACACAACGAAAAAATGCATACAAGCTTAATATTTATTTTGCTTTCATCGGTCATATATAATTGTTTTTTGGTCTGTTGATTAAGTTGTTTCGGTTAACGAAGCGTAATGGAACTTTTAAAAATTAAGCAAAACCTGAGCAAATTTGCTTTTACTAATTCAAATCAGAATATTTGGCCAAGCTAACATAATTAAGATTAAAAGTCAGTCTTTGAAAAATATACATGAAACATGCTTCCTTGTTTCCACCTGATAACTTCCTGCAATTGAACAATTAAAACAAAAATGTTAACGTTGCTGCTTCACTTTTGAATGAGAAAAGGTGGAGGCTTGGCGGAACATCTTAGAATCATTACGCAGAAGTTCTAAACCAAAAGTTTTGTATAGATTATTGGTTATAAAGCCAATTAAAATGTCTCGCCGGTTAACTTTTTGGTCACTAGAAAATAAAACAGAATCCTTGATTAGAATGTGAGGTAATTTATGTTATAAATATAATACCTGATATTTTTGTGTGAGTTGTGTGTATAATTATAGATGTACACAACATATACATGAATGCCATGGGAGTTCCCTGAGCATTAATTCGCAGAAGTATTCCCTAGTCTTTCACGTGTTTGCCTGCTCAACTCCAGTCGTAAAGAAAGCTATGAGTTGAAAGCATATATCCATTCACATTCACTCTGCGCTAAATATAGGTTGGGAAGTTACGCATAAAATATATTCGCAAGCTCTTGGTGACATCTGACAGACTTATTCAAAGCCCCATCAAAACATGTTTTTTAGGCTTTGATCTCGTCATTCATCTATCCATGTAATACGTGGGCACTATCAGTGCTGATTTCTGTTGGTTTCTGAAAGTGGAGCAGCATCAGAATTTCTTGAGGATATCCCTTTTATACTCATGTTCACAAATGGATACAATGGAAATGGTGGGGTTGCAATCAAAGCACTTGCTCATAAGATGAAAAGTTACGAAGACCGAAAGAACTCATTCACGCTCTTCCTCATCCCATGGATCAGTCTTTTTTGCAAATGAACCTCAACTAGACGCTCTCCCGTTTCTAGTTCGCTATAGCTCGCAAGTATCGAGTAGTGATTTGGACCAAGTTTTCCCCTGATTTCCAAAAACTTGGATATTGCTAAATATTTAGGAAAAAGAGTGATCATTATTTGTATTTACGATGAATTCTGGTAATCACTAACTAGCTACAGAGTAAACGTGGGTTTAAAACGTAGTAATTGTGCATTGAAGGCGAAAAATAGTTGAATACTAGTAATCTTAAACTATTTGTGCGTTTTATAATACAACATCAAAGTTCAGTTCCAGGAATAATAATAGTCAGACTCCTCCCAGAGACAGTTAAAGGTAATTCAATCATTTTTAATTCTATTTTGCATATATCTCTCGTATTCATCAGGATTTTAGGTAACTTCCTGTATTTGATCCGTTTTCAACAAAAATCTACAAACGATCCGGCAATTTGTTTCATCATTGTTTGGATAATTCTATTCCGAAGTACACACTTTGGTTGTGTTGTAAATAAACATTAGATTGCAGAAATAGGGTACACATTTTTCTTACATTCATCAGAATGAACGACGGTAAAAAGCAACGGAAAATAATCACGCTCCTCTCACGTGCATATTATTGCTCCAGCTAGGATTTGGGCTCAACATGAGGCTACTACGTTCGGCATACGATATCATTGAAGTTACAAAGACAGAAAAGGGGAGCTCTCTCAAGCCACATGCACAACTCATGCGTTTTTCACTCTCTACTAGCTCGTGTCTGCTCCCTCATTTTTTGTCGTAAGCTTCCACTTTCGTTTTCAATTACATCTTCAACCATGCATGCACACTTTTACAGATTCGTTGTTTCTCAGCAAGATTCACTTTAAGTTTATTATCACCATCATCTTCTCCAACTCACGCAGCATAGTGAGTCTGTCCAGACCAATGTTGTATTAAAAAGTAAAACCTAGCACGGTATGACATCATGATAATGGCATTTATCGTATTCTTGACCTCATTTTCCTTTGTCAACTATTTTTTGACTTTTTGCTGTACATGTTTCATACAAAAAGGAAGTATATATCTGCAGGTGCATTTATCCAATCCCACCTACCTGTAACACTGGCGCTGGAATTTTCAGAGAAATTTGATATTTGCTTGATTGATTTGCAATTATTTTTCATTCAATTTTCCTTGCAGAAAATCAGTTGGAAACTAAAAAGAAAGCTATATGTTTATTTGTGGATGATCGCTTTTGCGAAACCTGTTTTAGAGCTCATGTACTTCTCCATGTAGAGATGTGATTTCATTTCAGCTTTGTCCTCATAAAAAGCTAAGACGAGTTTTCTGCTAAAACTACCAGCTCACCTCACCATAGATTTTTCTTTTCCTGCTATTGCCTGCTCATTCAATTTTTGCTTGAGAATATATTAATAAATACTTATATACATTGTCAATGATCATACGCTAGCCTTTTTCTTTGGCCACATTTATTGGTACTGGCAGAATATGAAAAGTGAACAATATTAGATCTATGACAAAATTGTCACCGATTCCAGACGATATACTTGAATATAATTGATGTTGTAATTACATCACTCTTTATAACTAAATGACCTGCTACAACTTTAAAAACAAATTTGATTTGATTGCGTAAGCAATGGTTTTACAAAAAACAGTTTTCGTTAATTAAAAAATGGTATAATGACCTGCAGACATGAAAAAACTATTGAAAATTGATGGTTACTTGTTCGTTTTCCATGGATTTAGTATTCACCAATGTCTGCGCAGTGTCAGTTTTGCATGCATTTTGCCAAAGAAATGATATAACTTGTATGTGAATACATTATACTCATGTCTGTGAAAATGTTTATATGTATACCTTATATTATGGACTGTTTTACGTTCTCATTTTATTGTAACGGGTGCAGCCCAAGCATTTTTCATACGCACATTACAAGTATAAGAGCATAAACGTTTTTACACACGTACATGATGCCACAGTCGAGTGGAAGACAAATAAAAATTCTCTCTCTCAGTCATAAATCTCAGTCTTGCATGCCAACAAAAAGTATAGAGTAGGGCTCTGGTGTTTTACCATGAGCATTAAAATAGAGCATCAACTCCAACGCAGCATGAATTCATTTGGTCTCACGATCTTGATATGTCTTAAATTATTTCTAAACTCATATTTTCTTGTTAGCAACAGTTTGGAAGAGTCAAAGTAGGGTTTCTATTGCGTTTTTGTGTCATTTTATTTCAAATAATTATTTCAATCTTTGCATTTGTCATTGGTAATGACCCAAAATACCGGAAATCGAGGCTTGCATGAAAATTAAATGAATGAGCGTCTACTTTTATTTATTTTTCAGGTATCATCATGCTGGCTGCTATTTGTGAACGTCTGGTCAAACTACAACGACATTGTGGATGTTGGGACTGCCGAAAAAGGTAAGGTTTTGCTAATAATTCAGAAATTTGGAGAGTTTGGCTGGATATCTTATTTACAATAAAAGAAGTATAGCTATTTGATGACACAAATTTTGATGTCTTATCATTTGTATTGATATTCACAGGTTCCAATCTGAGGCCGATCCTACGCTTCTGTAATACTGAAACTATTTCATTAACATTTCTCAAAGACGGTCCTCACTTAATTCTATCCTAGGTAAGTTGAGCTTGGTTTAGAGTATTTCGATTTTACTAGTCAGGTAAGCAATTTTTTAAAAATATTGCATAAAAATATTCAGCGACTTTCATTGGCCCTTTTGTTATTCATGATTTTAACATTCCCAAAACGTTACAGTTATATTAACATACACCACAAATAATATATTACTGCCACTCACAAGAAGATCATGAAAAATCAAACGATACATTACAGTATTCCATGCAAAATGCATCCCTGTAAAAACAAACAAAGGTTTCGCAATTGCAATGACATCTGGCAGCTCCCTTTAATATTTTGAGTATTGAATCCTACTTCTTTCTGGCGAGTCGCTCTGTTGCATATTTCTTCACTTATTCCTATGTTTGTGAAAGAGATGTTCGTTCATTGCGTTAGAATCAAAGCAGACAGTTCTGGAAAGTTCTGTGCCTTGCTGGTGGTAGTGCAGTACCACGCTGCTCTTAGAGTTTGTACTGACATTATTCTGAAATATCCTTTACAGTTCCTACGCTAACAGGTTCCTGACGTATCGTACGATCCGGCAGGAACCAATAGTTGCTTTTTTCTCCGTTTTAGTAAGGAGACGAGAGACTCACTCAAGCTCTGTTCCTCGAAAGCTGCCTATTGGCTCTCTTTCCTGTTTTGAATCGAAAGTGAGTTTGAAACCTGACGACGGGTACAATTTCGTTGAAAGATTCGTTCTGGCTGGAATTTGACATAAAATATGTAAACTGCTTTCATTGAATTAGGAGTAACCAGTTGTCAGTGTGTAAATATTTTAAATATAAACGTAAATAAGTGTTACCCAGAAAACTGAGTGTAAAATCATTCGAATTTTGAAGAGTTCATACTCTGTTGTTGAGATTTTAATCACTGCAAAAAGCAAAAGGAAATAATGACAAAATTCCCCCGTCAAACGTACTATTGGTAAGTTTGACCCATTTATTTTGTTTCTATTTGTTTACACTCGTTTAAGGAAATTTGCAGTTTAGTCAGTATCTGGAATAATTACTTTCTTCACAACTTTTTGTGAAAGCTGAAGTATGTGCCGCCTTCTTAAGTAGTCAATCCAATCCATGGCTTGCATTTTATTTAAATAATCCTACATACATTTCGCAGAGTCGGAGTTGAATGTGAATTAGGAACAACTATCATGGTTTTGAGGAAGGCAACCAATAAACTTATATGGCAAACGTAACTTGGTTTATTCATTAGCAATCATCATTAGTACTTTTGGTTTCGTTGAACTAAAATCACGTATCGATGAATATGTTGCAAGCAAAAATTCAACACTGTATAATTCATATAATTCGACCATTCCTACCTGTAAACTGACTCTAATATTGGTGAACACTTTATACTCAAACAAAAGAAGTAAGATCGGTTTAATTCGGTGGATTAGTTCAGTTCCTTGAATTTCTGAGAAAGAAATGCACCCGCAAAATATTTTCTAAACAGAAACAATCTAACTGTAGATAACAAAACTTGAACACTCATAATAACATCTCGCATCTTGCTTTAACATAACAATTAGTAATTATTTGTAGCGTACAAGCATACTTGCCAAATACTCCACCACTTTTTTTATCCTCGCCGTTTAACACGCCGATTGGGTGTAGTCATTGGTTTTGCGCCTGGGCTTTTCCTGCAAACAAGTTAAGACACAAACATGCAGTGAATATAATTATATCGCATTTCATTGTCATGACCCCTAGCCGTCGTATTCATTTTGTCCGAGCAATTTTCAACGGCATGGGCAAGTTTTGCTGGAAGATTTTCGCTAAATCCATTTTCTCTACTAATATTACTTTTCATTTTTCGTAGGCTTGACCACCCACGCAGCTGCGCGCAGGTGAAGAAAAACACCATAATGACACCAAACATTTTGCCAGAGTTGGATCATACTGCGCAAATAAATACAGAAAGAAACGGATTCCCAGATTTCAGACATGACTCAGCTTTTCTGGTAAGCATGGTTTTAACATACTTAATTTTCGCTCAAGAAACAGGCATGAATATTTGAATTTAAAAAAGTACGTTTGCTTGTTCTCTTTCAACTCATACATACTACTGTAAAAAGTTATGCGATAACTAATTGTATTTAGTCATGGAATTAAGTAATGCTTTTGTTTCTTCCAGTTTAAAACAAGGATCAAT
>JAQGAP010001890.1:0-17445 GCA_034697805.1 Orchesella bifasciata | reverse complement strand
GTTAATGAGCTCGTTGGCTTTGTTGCCAGCGTTTTTGGTGCACCTACCAAACCTCGCCATTTTATTTTTATATGTACGGTTGCATTCCTCTTAACTCAGCTTTATTCTAATGGACTAACTAGCATAATTACAGTAGTGCCACCACCAAAGGGTTTCATCAAAACGCTAAAACAAACGGTGGAGCAAGGCTACAAAATATATTACTCTAGTAAGCTAAGCTATGCTCCTGAAGAGGTTTATGGAGATGAATTCAAAATACTTAATATGTCTGCTCAGGAATTGTTTCAGGTGTTTGAAAAGGATTATCCAATGTTGGAACGACTACCAAGTATGATGTTATTGGAAAAGTATGGCATTCTAAGTGATCTGTCTAGATTAGAAGTTACAAAATCTTATGTTCAAACTTTAATCGGGCAGCGCACTGGACAGCATGTTAATTGTTTTCCGGTTGATCAAACCTTTCACAAACAAGCAAGCTTCTGGCTTACAAAAACAGAGAATCAATATTGGCTCAAGGGTTCCCTACAGCGCATTGTGGCATCTGGATTATACTACAAATGGAATGAGTGGTCCGATTGGCATCACGTGCTTTTAATGAAGCATCACCGCGACTTAATTAGAGGTGATCCTCAAATGGTAGAGATTACGAGATTTTTTGCAATATCCATAATCTGGTGCTGCTTAATTGGGATTTGGGTGGTAAATTGAGGTACTTAAAAAGTTGTACCGAATGTTGAAGAGCTTTGCCGTTCGTGCGTGTAAAGAAGTGTATAAGGGAATACGAAAGTGCTTAGCTGGATGTGTTCGTTTAGTTCAATGGCTCAAACAATTGGTATCTTGTACGATTGCTTTCTTTTTCGGGCAAGCGGAAATGTGACTTTCACTTCCAGTTTTTCACTACCTATTTTGGATTTTGGTTTCAGCTGTCTTGAGCTAGTTTCAGAATTCAATTGCGTGTTCGAATTGAACGGATTCCCAAAAATAGTATTAAAATTTTAGTAATAATAGCCACATTTATCTGAATTGTCTGAATCAATAAACGTTCTAATAAAATACAAATTTAAATTGCAAGCATGCGTTGAAATGTATTGTTGATCTCCATCTTACATAAAAATTAACTGAAATTGTTTAACATAAAGAATGCTGTTATTGGCAAATCCATTTCTTTCAAGACAAATTGACGGGTGTATCATTGCAGGCTGCAGGCACGCATTAGTTTTGTAAATATAATTAATTTTCGGGATCTGTTAAAAGAACATCAAGTATAAATTGACATAATACAATATTAAACTGCTTAATTTCCTCATTTTAATTGATAATGATGTGACACCAGTCCCCAGCTAATTACAAGACGAAAATATACAAAAAATTATTGTGATATTCATTTTTGCTGCTTTAGTTTGCACGGCATAAAGACAAAATGGTAGGTCTGTCCTTGCGCTGTAATATTTTGTAAACCTTTACCTTGCTACGGCAGAAATGACTGGCGTTCTTCAATTCTTCAATAACAATACATGCAAACGCAAACACAACTTTAGAACAACGATTTACTCAAGTTTTTATTGACAGAAATTGACATGAAATGATTGAAATTGATTATTGCTTCACTATTTCTAAAAGTTGGGTTTCACACTAAACATTAGCAGGACGATTGAAAATCTTCTCCCTTCCAAATCGATTCGGTCCTCCTCCACCCGTTTTCTTCTTGATTTTCTCCAGCCTCGGCCACATTAGATAGTACATCCTCCGCCAAAACCAGAAGGGAAGTCGAGAATTGTATTCATTTTCAAACTCCCAAATCCAAGCCCAGCGCTGCGCGAAAGTCAAGCTCTTCAGGTTTCTGAACATAAGCCCAAAAACTTTCATAACCGGACTGTTGTGGATATCCTTTGAAGGGGAGAGAACCAACGTCTCCATTTTCGGACACAGATTCAAATCCTCCGGCTTGATATCCTTGAGGTCGACTCTTTTCATGTCCAACTCCAGCTTTGAAATGTCCAGCTTCTTGAGACTCGTCCTGAAGTTTGTAATAACTTTCAACAGGCCACCTTCAAAAGGATACCCTTCCAAAATGAGCGCTTCCAGCTTTGGGAGCTGAATTACGGCAAGGAAATCAAACACTTCTTTTCTAGAGCCAGCAAATATCTCGGAAACTCTGAGCTGGAGCAAGTTGGACAAGAAGTTGGTGATAATTTCCTGGCGCATTTGGATAAAGGCTCTTGCACGACACCGAAATTTCTCAAGCTGGAGTCCATACCGCTGAACCAATGCCTCCAGTCTGTTTGTGGGGGAGTAGTTATCATCAAAAAATAAGTGGAGATTTTTCAGCAAAGGAAGCTCCGGTAGAATACTTGGGTCTAGCTGGTCAGCGGCAGATTCTTGGTGATAGGCCTTGCCTTCAAAGAACAGCGCCAGAGTGTCAAGATTTGGGAGGTGGGAGAGGAGAGCGGTGAGCCGCTGGTAAAGTACAGAAAGTCGCTCCACGTCCAGAGATAGACGAATGCTTCGTAAGTTGGCTCCATGGTTTGTGACCAAAGCCAAAGCGTTTTCATACTGCGCTGGAAACTGAACTCGCAGCGTCAGGAACTCAGATGAAAAGGATCCGGGGAGAGCTGGAGCAAAATCGCGTCCCAATTCTTCCATAATTTCAGGGTTCCACAGGAAAAAGGGCTCAGTTAGCCACTGTGGCTTTGGGTTGGATTCGAAGAGGAGCTTATCAACAGAAACCTTGGATTGCTTGCTAGCCCTGCGCAAAGCCATAACGGTAGGTCTGCCCACCTCAACCGTCTTCAGGATAATTGGAATCACCTGGAAGATTCAAATATAGGTTATATAAGTGTCTATCATTTGTGGATACGAAATTAAGGGTAAAAATGTAAATTAAATTACCAGCTCGCCCATTCTGGATTTCATGAGGGTGTTAAACAGTCGGCAAGTATTGCTCACAGCGATCCAGCTCTGAGGGTTGGACAAGTGGTCGAAAATGAGGGGCCAGCAATCCTATATAAAAACACAGATCTAGAACACATGTTCATCCTAATTTTGACATAAAATCCGAGCTTCAAAACTAAGAAGGTAGCTTACCTGCATACGGGGACTCAAAACGTCAAAAGTCGTTGCCAGTCTTCCTGAACTGTCTCCTCCTCCAGCCAATTCATTACCCACCTGAGGTGGAGCCGCGGAGTTGGATCCAGATCCCGATTCGCCGTTCGACATCAACCCACCGCCAGAATCCATTCTGGTAGTGGACACCTAAAACCGACAGAGAACAAAATGAATAAATTGAATAAAATGGCAGTTTTAATCAGTTTTTGTGAAAATAGAGAGCGACTAAAATTGACATTTACATACTTTCCTCACAAACCAGGTGATTGACACAACCAGCATGATAATTTAGTATCTGGGGTAACGTGGGATACGCGCGCAGCTTAAATCAGCATATTTTTAGTGGTTTTTGTTTCGGATTGGAAAACAATTGGAAAACAGGTGAGGATTTTTTGGGGAGAAAATAATTAATTGGAATTAGTGTGCTTGTACTATCAAAGTTATTACTAAAATGTCGTCAGATAAGATTGAGGTGGAAGTGGAGAAATCCGAGTCAATCGACTGCAAAAATCCGGATGAGGAGTTCCAGGTGGAAGGGGCAATAGCTGAAGCTGGGTAAATTGAGTTATAAAAGATAGCTAGACTTTTTGCCTAATTCCATCAACTGACAACAAGCCTAATTGATTGTTGGCTTTGTGAATATTGAAGGAACGAGCAATTGGAGAAGGAAGCGGTCCAGATGGAAGCCCCGGTTGACGGTGGAGGTGATGCGGGAATAGCGGGTGAACAAAATGAGGAGGAGGAGGAGTATCGAATTTCCTGGATGTTTTCACAGGTGGGATATTTTCCCAATAAGTAGTTGACCTTCTTGCAGACTACTTGAATAATATAGTGATGAACATTGTTGACCCCTCACAGGTGATGCCCACCCTCATGAAGAAACTGGGACGAGAGGATCATCTGGAATGTCGAAAAGTCTCCAAACTGTGGAAGGAGGGAGTCGATCAACACTACCGGACCCATCCCGCGAATTGGAGTTAGGGGTTCCTGTAAATCGCATCAATTGGCATGTTCTAGCTCCTGTGAATCCTATTTCCACGTTGTTAACTAGCTTCCGCTCTCCTGAACAAGTGGAGGAGTTTCTCGCTGCGATGGAACTCCACCCAGGAAACCCATTTCCAGGAAGAAACATTGTTATCGGGATTGATCCCATGAGCATTGCGTCTCAAACTGAGTTCTGGAACAGCGTGTACAGAGTCTTGGAACTGTTTGGGGAAGAAGTTCTCATTTTCCGAGTGGATTTCCGGTCCCTGTGGGGAATGGAGCCGGATGAATTGAAGCACGAGCGAATCCTTCAACGGTGTTTGGCACATCTGCCGAATCTCCGGTGCCTGGCGGTTACCATCAAAGATCTTTTTGCTCCTCGACGGGAAAACCTAGCCTATCATCCGCTTGCCCGACTTCCCCAACTGGAAACGCTCATGGTGAGCTGCATTTCAGCTGATTTGACCGCCTCCATTCTCGCATCCTGTTGCGTTCCACACAAGATCCGGCGCCTGTTTCTGGGGGAGTTTAGACACGGCAGACTCGTTTATGATGAGCTGCTCAGTTTCAAAGCTCTGGAACAACTCCACGCCCACCTATTAAATGCAGACTTTGAGAAACTCACAAACCAGGCCCCAAATGTTCCACCCTTGAGAGAAGTAAGGCTGTTTGGACAAGATCTCAACGAATTTCAACCTCTGTTCAATCATCTCGCAGTTTTTGGAGCTACTTTGAAAAGACTGAGAGTGGATGGCTTTTTTAAGAAACTCAAGTGGACTCCTGAAGTTGGCTACAATTTCCGTGTTAAATTGCCCCATCTGGAGACTCTAATATTGAATGAATATGAGGGCCCACTCGATCCTTTTCTGGGACTGTCATCGCTAACCTACCTCAAGTCTATTTTGACAATGGATGAACCTCAAAGATGGGAAGGAAGTGTTGTCGAATTATTCGGGATTGAAGATCAGATGCAGAATTCCAATCTCTGGAAGTTGATGCCGGCCCTCCAGGCATTTGTGATCGGAGGACAAGGCGAGGATGACATGTATTATCACGTGTACAAACGAAACAGTGAGAATGGGATGGTGGTACGCTTATGAATTGCACATTTTGGCTAAATTGAGATTGATAGTCACCTATAAACTATTTGAATGTAAAAATATAATCTTACTCAATCTCAATCTGAAAAATTGTCTGAAACTTTCAGACTGAAAGTATTCTTTTGTCAAATAAAATCATGTAAATCATCTTGTCTTGTGTGATTTCTAACAGTTTCGAGTCATTTTAAGAAGTTATAGTTTTGAGCCATGTCATAGATTAAAGAAAACGCCAAAACTTGAACCATGCCGTTTCAAACTAGTTTAACCTCAGACCTCAGAGGCTTCATATATTTATGTATTTTAACAAACATTTGTATTCTGCAAATAAAATAGCGAATCATTTGAAGAATATCAAGTCGCTCAGCTAAATTCACACACAAATGCATTTTATCGTAGGATACTTGCGGAACACGTGTTTTTGTTCGTTTTTCATCTCGTGTTCTTGTGACAAGCTCGCCAGTTGTGATCGTCAATCATCATCATAATCCACATTTTCGCTGGTGCGATTTTCTTTAAAAACTATTGATAAGTGGTCGTGGTTAGTTGATTCAAGAAAGCTAGTATATTGTTGTGTTTCTAGAATGGCTCGGTGTGAAACGCACAGAAACAAATACGTTGGAGGACAAGTGGAGGAAGAAGGTGAGGCGGCTGGAGAATTCGGTAAATTTACACATTAACTTATAGATCAAAATGAATAAGCATTCTTTCGCCGTCAATGGGGTCCTCAGGTGACTCCAATGCCAACCCAACAGCACCTGCCTCAGCTCTTCAAAGTGATCAGGAACAAGAAGGAAATGGTGTTAATGGTTCGGAGGGGCAGCAACTGTTGCATGAGGAAAACATTCATCGCCACTTAAGACCACGAACTCGGGAATGCTACGTCGCTCTGGAACGGATCGATAATGTTTCCAGCTCAAGGAAGAACAGTGCAGCAGATGGAGGCTTATCCGTGGAAGCAACATCCACTCATCGTGATATTAGTAGTTCTTCAGGTGAGGATTCCGGTGAAAGCAATCAAGAAGACAAGAGATTGAAGTATCAGAGGTACAACTACGATCATATCAAAATCATCGCTACCAACCCGACAATCTATCAGTGCGAAATTTGCAAGGCGAAGTTCAAAACCAGGGATTGGAGAAGCCAGCACGATGTTTGCAAGAATGGACTGAAAAATATGCTCTACAAATGTCAAGAATGCAACCGGGGCTTCGTTTTGAAATCTATGTACGAGACACATCTTCGGGTTCACTCGGGTGTTCGGCCCTTTCCTTGCTCGCGGTGTGGAAAGAGATTCAAACTAAATTCAAACCTGAGCCGTCACATCCGTCAAGTGCATTTAGGTGGGGAACATTTTATTTCGAAGGGATCCTTCTCACTTATGAACGTATGGGATTTAATGACTGCTGTGTTTATTTTTTGAAGGTGAGAGGAGGCCACACACTTGTCAACACTATGGCAAACGCTTCCGTGATAAGAGACACCAGAAGACTGTTCATGCAGCAGATCGCAAGGAATAATGTCACACGAGTTAATGAAGACTCACACGTTTGAAACCACGCTTGCTAAATGATTGTCTCCCGGTTATGTTTTAATCTGTAAAGTATTCTTTTAAGGATTGTTAATAAATTAACGTTTCATTTTGAATGATGAACAAACTAGTTGCACATCATTGGTTCTTTGTTTTCAATAAAATCATTATTACGGAAATGAAATCAAGATGTTTGTTGCAATCATTTTATCAACCTTACGATGATTAGAAAGTCAGTTTAGTCGGGTTCCTCATCTCCCCACTTTTAGTCATGCTGCCGCTTAAGTGAAGGACGAGAAAGCTTTAGGAATGCTTCCCAACATTAGTGAATAACTTATAAAATCCTGGTGGAATAAGTAAATCCTATAACCAATCAAAAATCATGTTGTTTATTAATTATTCCATAATGTTATTTCAACATAACTCTCAAACATTGCAGCAAAATGCTAAACTTTAAAAATTATTTAAATATGTTCAATTATTTTAAAGTGCATCATATCGAACTTCACAATGACAAATCATGTTGGACTGAGTTTTATTGGTGATACAGAATAACTTTATTGCAGGTTCATGTTTTCTTCAGCTTATATCCATGTTACTGTTGGTGAGATGAACATTTGTAAAGCTTAAAATAAGTTTGTACATTACTTAAATAGTCGAAAATCTTTTCTGATTGTTTTTGCTTGTCTATGCGACCTGACATCCAAATATGAACCATACCGTTTCACGTATTCATGAACTCCACACATTATTCTTTTGTCCGTATCCTCCAGTTTTAAATGATGGTGTTAAGATTTATCCTTTCTTCTAGGAAAGCAATCCATATGAATGAATATGAAAATTAAGCTTTTGTATTACTTATTTGCTTGAATGTATTCAAAAAAACATTTCAGCTTGTACCGTACTTGTGTATCTATATTTGTTCTCATAAAAAAGTCAGTATGAAACTTCAAAAGGATTAATATTTATATAAGACATGCTGGTAAAGGAGCTCAGTCGAACGAAAACCCCAATTTGGTTGCCAACAGGATTTACCCAGAACTCCAATACAATTTACTTTTGGGTTACAATATTTAACTAATCCCTTGTGACAGCGAGGAATGTAAGAATAGCAAAAAGGTTTAATGAAAAGCGTTATATGTACCTAAAAACATTTTGCGTACACTACAACCATTGATTATACATATCTACTTCAATCCTCACGTGTATGTGCATACATAGGGTATGGCTAAGTCGTGTGATGTTGCACGCACACCTTCTAAAATATGAATTTGTCGAGAATAGATGAAAATGTTTGACTGTACAGATTGTTTTACATGCATAGTTGAACAGTGTTCATAACAGAGCTGCTGGATAAACATCGGCTAACGAATTTTAACGGCCTGTTCAGTCGCATTCCTCGGAAATATACAGTACATACGGTCATGTTGTTAGTAATTTTTAAACAAAAAGTATTAAAAACTTAAAGTTACTTGAAAATTTGAGCCGTTTCAAATTTTTTGAATTTTGTGAACAAAAGCATCCGTACCAACTGGTGAGTGGGTTATATTTATCAACTTTAATTTAATGAAACTTTCCTCCACTCCGTAGTGCTTTATACATTTGTTGGTTGAAAATTTATTTTTTTCTAAATTAAAATTCCAGATTAGAATGACCGAGTCCACCGTTATACCGCAAATATCAAAGGACTTTCAGACGGGTGGCACTTTAGCCAGTCCGGAGCAGAATAGATACAAATGTTCAATTTGCCCCAAGACTTACAAAAGCAAATCAGCACTAGAAACGCACACGTTTTACCACACTAACGAGAGACCTTTCAAGTGCAAAACTTGTGGAACATCCTTCAAAACTTCACAACATTTGAAACAACATGGGCGCGTTCATTCCGGAGAAAAACCGTACTCCTGCACCAAATGCCCGTTAAAATGTTCTACCACAACTAATCTTAAAAAGCACGTTCAAAGATTACATGAAAGGAACTTGCATCCCAGAAAAACTTGGGAATGTGTCCAGTGTCACCGAGGCTTTTATAGCACTACCAGTCTTAGCTACCATATGAAAACGCATTCGGATTTGAAACCGTTTGTCTGCATTATCTGCAACTATCCGTCCGGGAAGTTGGCGCATCTGATGAGCCATATTGGAAGCAAACACCTTCTAGAGAAACCTTTCCGTTGTGACCAGTGTCCAGCCAGATATGCGCAAGCACATACGCTCAGAACTCACGTAAATTCTGTGCACAAAACGGAAGAGTGGGAGAAAAACAAGTGTGCTGTTTGTGAAAACATCTATCGCTCCCGGCCAGCCCTCCAGTATCACATGACAAAACACACCGGGGAAAAACCATACAAGTGTTCAGTGTGCAATAAGGCATTTCCCACCAAGTCTTGCCTAACAGCGCATTCCCGTATTCATGCAAAAAGTTATTCATGCACCATTTGCAAGAAACTGTTTCCTTCAGCTCGAGATTTGAAGAGACATGAACCTTTACATGATAGGGAAAAGCAATATAAATGTACAGAGTGTTCCCTTGGTTTTGTTCGGTTGGCAAGTCTGACTGCCCACGTAAAACGAGTTCATCTGAAGGAACGGCCATTCGAATGCACAATATGTGATAAATCATTTTTCCTTGCTAGGATTCGCGATAAGCATCTCGCCTCCCATTTGAATGAGAAGCCTCACCAGTGCCACGTTTGTGGAAAGCGGTTTAAAGATATACAATCAATAAAACATCACTTGAAGCTTCACAATCATCTTACTGATCATCTGTGTTCAAGGTGCCCCAAACGTTTCGTAAAGCAAGCAGAGTTGATGGCCCATTACTTGAAAGCACATGTTGGTTCAAAGGACAATTTTCTGGCTTGTCTGTTTTGTCACAAAACGTTGCGGTCCATCTCCAGTTTGGAGCTCCACGTTCACACACATACGAGAGAACAGCCGCATTTTTGCAATGAGTGTGATACGTCATTCGCAAGAACCGGCGACTTACGCTCCCATTGTCGCAAAGTTCATAAACGACTTTTCGACGTAAACAAAGATATATCGGAATAATGTGATGTTATGTGTAAACATATTGGGATAAAATATGGGATAAATGTTAGGATAGATAAGTTATGTTGTGTACATACTCTTAATTCGTTGTTTATTATGAATGTTTAAATTTAAGTTTTAACAAAATTATGTAAAAGTTGTGCTCTATTGAATTCCCAGGGAGTTACGAATGCGATGATGGTCTTTGCATAAATTGTGACCCAAGTATTCATGTTTTATGTATTATTGAAGGCATCTTTGGCTTTTAGTTTATATTTTGAAGAATTATAAACTTTGTCACAAAGTCAATTAGGGATTGAAATAAGATTGTACTCCCATGTAAATATATAAATTACAAACACATTTGTATTATTTGAAAACATATAAAGATTTTTAAGTGTTTTAAATTTTATTTCACGTACATATACTATTTTTACATTTTTGTAAACTTAGAATAGTTGTTTCAATTAATATGTAGGTAAAACTAAGTTTTGTTTAATAAAATATAAGTATACAATTAAATCAATTGATGCCAGAATATTTGTTTTTTTTTATTTTATCGATTTTCGAAAACGAGAAAAAGTATATGACTTGACCACTTGTTTTAAACACAAGCTTTTCCAACATATGCGCAGGAATACGTCATACCCCCAGATTTCCGAATTTCCATTACAAAACTAGACTACTATACAAAGAATAGAATAGAAATGGGTACATTGTTCCACAAAAGCCCTTTTTTCAGAGACTTTCAGGGAATGGGAACACTTGCTGTTGAAATTTTCTTTAGTTATATGTAATCCAGATTTTCCCAATTACGCTGAATTTACATTTCGAGAAAAAGTTGCCCAAAATAATTCATAGCGCACAGGTAGCTTTTACCAATGAATGTTTTTTTAATCACAAGCACCTCCACTTTTAGTTGTTTGCAACTACAGTTTAATTATCAATTACGTTAGGAATACACCAAAGAGCAATTCAGAATTTTCAAACGATGCAAAACAACAGTTGATGCAGTTAGAAGCCATCCAAACTATCCAAAATCTGAACGTTGCAACAAAGTTACCGAGTAGTACGATCTTTGTTGGTAAAAGTTTGTCGATCTCTGTGGAACTAGACACTGAGAAAAGTTAGAGATCTTTCTATATTTGAAAGTTTATATGTTTTGTAATAAAGACACACAAAAAGTGACTATTTAGTTTATCCTTTATGAATTAAACGCTATTACAACTATTTGAATATCTATATTTTTCTAATTTTCTAGTTTTAATTGTGAATAAACTAGCTAGTTAATTTAAGGTGAATCCACTCCTAATTTGAACATTTTTCACAATTGGTGATCCAGCCTTTCTCTGTGTGATACCTTTTCTTTCATCCCGAATCTTGTTGGTCTGCATGGCATTCATTTGGGCGTACAGTTTACAGTCGCTGACTTTATGAATGATGGCTAAATGCTTGTTAAAAAGCACTGTCGAACTGAATTCCGCTTTATTCTGACACAGTCGGCAGGAATAGAGAATTGGGTTGGGACTTGGTTGTAAATGTAGAGGAATTGTGTTTAGTAGTTTTTTCTTCCTTTTACTTGCAACCTCAGCTTCCTTGGTGTCAGAATCAGATGAGGTGGACGAGCTTGATGATGTTGTCTCATGCTTCTGACTCTCTTTAGGGGGGAATGTCGATGGCATTTCCTTCCTTTGAACATTCGGGACACTCTTCACTGAAAAACGTATTTTCAACATTAAAAATCAACTTTTTTATACCTCAATTATTAACATAATGCGTGAAGAAGTCACTCATCACATTTACCATAGACTTCGTCCCCAACAAAGGTCTTCTCTACCTCCACCAACTCATCCACTTGGCAGTTGGATGGTCTTCTGAAATGGGCGGTGAAGATTCCTCCCGTATTTCGTCACTTGCGCTTTCTACGTCTGCTTCAACTTTCTCCCTGAGTGTCTGCCCGATTACCCTCCATGGAAATAAAATGATTTCACAGAGGAACCCAAGAACACCCAACGTTTGACCAATGATTAAAAGATAAAATATAACGAGAACATTTCCTTCGTCCAAATTAGGCTTTCGGACTTCTGGCTTCCCACCCCCGTCATTGGGTTCATAACCAGCGCTCCCTTGAATAATCCTTGTCCACCATTCCCAAATCCCTGCAGTTTTAATTCCACTCAATCGGTTTATCACAAACGGTGGAATTATTCCCTTCAAATTGAACACATAATGTGAGGGTTTGTTAAAGGATTCTTGGCTTATATAAACATTTTGGTAACCCAAACGGCGAAGTCGGTGCGCATGATATTTGCAGAGGTAATTCGGAAGAACCAACGCTGTTCTGTTGCACTGCTCCATAAATCCATTCAAAAGACGGTTTTGACCCCTTTCAAAGATTCCCTCCATCATATCAACTAACCTTCTGCTGGTCGTTGATGATTGTGGAACTGGTCTAATTTTCCCAAGTTTGTCAAGCAAACGTTTCAACAGTGCTGTAATTCCGGGATGTAGCGTAGTATTACCTTTAATAGTATTTATCCATTTGGCGGATTCATTGAAATTCTTGGAGTCCGGTACATTCAAGTTTTCCCCCAAAAAATACTTTTCCAAACTAGCAATTTCAGAGGAGATAAAGGAACCAAAATCGCTTGTAAAAATCAAATGATTTCCGTAGTTAGTTATAGTTGATGACTTTGGAATATCTGAGAAATTCCAAACGAAAATTACCTCGCTGGACCTCACGTGCACAGTAAAGTTATCTTTAAGAAGTTCACTGAAATACTTGTAGGGAACCAGTTTCTTTGGAGCAATCATGTTGTACACGTTATTATTTTTGTACGCATTGCTCAACACAATTGACGCAAGCAGAAATGATGCCACAACCGGTCTTATTCGAGCACATTTAAGCAACATCATCGGGAAAGGATCGCTTTGCTCCACGAGCACCTTCCAAAGGAAAAACCAATGTCTTGTAAATCCGTAGAAGTTTTTTGAGGTTCCAAATATTTGTTCCAAGGCCGGCATAAGAGCCGATAGTCCCACAAACAGCCAAACAAACCCATCGTAAACATTTACCAGCTCCCTAAAAGCCATGGATTCTAATTTCCGTCTTCCACAACTCACAAACTTGAGTTCCCACAAATTATTTGGTATATCCAGAGCTCTTCCAACTGTTGAATAACTTAAAACCAGGTTCTCTTTCAGTTCAATCGTAGATTTATATAATAATTTGGACAAATGAATTAAGTAAACGGGCGTTCGCCTTTTTGTTTGAGCATTACACTTGGTCTCAGTTCTGAAGCTGTAGTAAGTTGAATTTCCCATTATAGATAGCCACACATGCGCAAATGCGCGAGCTAGTTTGACGAGTGGTGACCCAACTCCGAGTTCAAGTAGAGAGTTTTTGGTGATAAAATTACGGCAAAGCGACAACTGATAAGAGACTGATGCACTCCCTTTAGTATTATAGAAAATATCCTATTCCAAGCTATCTTTCACATTTGGGTGTGCAAGTGTAGATAATTTTTCTAAGGTATTATTCATCGGCACCCTTTTCAGATAAGTATGAAAATCTGGGTTCCTCAATGCTTTAATTGCATTTATTGCTTGGATAACACCTACAGTGTGACCTTTCAAGTTTTTTCCTGTTGAAAACACGGTTGCCCACAAGAATATTTGATTTGTTGACAATTTGTTCAAATCGTTTAAGCTCTCCTTTTTCCATTTACTTAACAACTCAACGTTAACGAATTGAATTTTGGCATGGGTTACAAACATTGTTATCAGCGGAATCTGGTAATAAATTAACGAACTATAGTATAAATTTGCAGTAGAATGCAATCCCAACGTTGTATCAACATCTCTACGAAACGGATCTGGAAATTTGTGTGAGCTGTCGTGTAAATTCGGTGCATAGAGGCTTATTTCAATTTGGCATTGCCAAGGCCTCGAGTTTGCGGAATATTCAAATAAGTTCAGTTGTAAGCAGTAGCTATCCGGTTCAAAGGCGTCATTAAACCTATCGAAACCTACAGGAGTATAATTGTAGAAACGCCTATCATTACACGGAGTTATGTCCGCTTTGTTTGAGTACATATCTTTTGGTAGCCAAATAGGGATACTTGGTTGGTAATGCGAGTCCAACGAATCCAGTTTTCGGTAGTAGTCCTGCACATTCTCCCCTTCTTTTAGATCTTCAAGTTCGTGTTCCTTAATGTAGTCGTATCCTTGAGTCATTCGGCAAGTTGTTTTGATATATAATACTACGAGCATAAATAGACACCGAATCGTAATCATTTTGAAATAGACTTTTTGTCAAGTTTCTGGTTCAAAAATGTAGATTTAAACTATGTTCTATAAGGTTTCACTTTACACTTTTTCTTATTCTAAATAATCCTTCCAAAAATGAGCGACTTTGAATTTATTACCTATCAGATTTGACCAAAGATGTAACAAAAATAATTAAATTTGATCACCGTAACTGTATCAAACCTTCGTTGGTTTACAAAACATTAATTTGCTTGGAATGTTTTTCTGTAATCAGTGTTTACTAAACTAAAAGACATGTTTGTTACGTGCAATACACTTTTCCGTTGCAACCTTCAGTGGTTTTCCAGATGCCTAAATTTACATGTGTTAGTTAAAATGATTGTAGTTTAGTTAGTTTGGTTGATGTAATATTTAAATACCTTCGTAATTGAAAAATACCTCTATGGATCTTTTGTTTCTTGAATAATGATCGACGAGATATTTTGTGGAAACTGAATCGTATTACAGATTCTTCTTAATTATATTGTGAAGCAAATATTGGAATATATACTTTATATGTTAATATGTGTAATAATAAAATACACGGCAGCTTTAGACTATGCAGTTTTCATTTGCCAAAAATAGTACTTTGTTTATTGTTTAACCCAGCAGATATCAGTAGCAATTTTCATGTAGTCATTCGATCATTTCAGCGACTATAATATACTCTATATGGTGTAAAAACCTTTACATGCATGTCATGAACAAGTTTAGTCAGGCTAAAGCTAAATAACTTCTGTCGTAATACACTCAATCTTGTTCCTAACAAATAAACAATTTACGATGCTCAATTTTTCCAAGTGAACGAAATTTGTATTCACCCCGTGGGAATTTGTTTTTAACGCTTTTACTTCAATTCGTCAGAGATTTCAACGAAAATCAACAGAAGTGTAATAGTTTTTTAAAAAGGGCTAGCCGTATAATAGAGACTTTATGAAACTCACGACTGTTCCAATAAAATACGTGTAGAAGTGTAATGTAAGGATTTAAATATCTGTAGTAAAGCTTGCTCGCAATTAGACTGATTGTGAGTTGCAGTAGAATAAGGAATTTTACACTAGGAACCAGACATGAAATTTTATATGGAAAGCTTAACGCGTGTCGCTTAAAAAATCGTCGCGTCTATATTTCTCGGCTGGAAATACTGTCTAGACAAGACAGGGAGTGGCCGGTATCAACTGATGGGTCACAAAATGTTCTCAAGCGATGTCTGCTATGTTGAGCTACTCGAAGTAGAAGGTAAATTTGTGTAGAAGCGTGGTGGGACTGTCTTCTGTCTATTATTCTGTATAAGGTTTAATAAAAAGATGGTAACCACCTTCTAAAGTGCTTATGACAATCATTTTTTGGTTGTGTCATGGCTACTCGAAGAAATTAAAATCTCCAGACTGGCTATACAATATGTGCTACTGCTTACTGCCGCCAACTTACTACGCTACTTGCGGGCGTATTATAATTTTACTACTTACGGCATACGTTACATTTTTAAAACCTGAACATATTTTATTGAATTTTCGAGGCTATCAAATATTCCGTAAAGATACATGTAGTTCCAAGCAAAGAGGAATAGTTATTCTAATCGCCGACCATTTAAAATTTTGGGAAATGAAATGTACACAAACATCAGATAATTGTGAAATTGCAATGATAAAGGTTCAACATCAATTCCTCAAAAGCATGACAATTTGTTGTATATACAGGCAACCTAACTATAAAAAGGAAATTTTAAGCTCTGACCTTGATATCTTATCTGATATTTTTACTTCCCTACACAATGAAACAAATGAATTCCTTGTACTTGGTGACTTCAATCTAAAAGGTAACTTTGTAAAACCCCTTTTGACTCTTTGTACATCTATGAACATAAAACAAATTGTAAATAAGCCTACAAGGCAAAACAAAATCCTCGACTTAATTTTTGTAAAAAACGAGGACAGTGTAATTAAGTCTACAGTCTTTGACGCATGCTTAGCCGACCATTTGTTAACATCATGTATATATAAGTATACCCATGTACGATCGACCCACAAAAAGGTAAAGTTTAGAGTCTTCTCCAAGCAAAACAAAGATAATTTTATCAAGCATCTTGACAATGCATTTTGTGCTGAGATTCTCGACTTCGATGTTTTACTTGAAAAGTTTATGTACTCACTAAATACATGCATTCCAATATGCTCCAAAGCTCTAAAAATCTCCCACAAAAAAACGTTTGCATCAGTCGCTACAAAGCGAATATTAAGGCGTAGGAATAAGCTCTATCTTATCCAAAAACGGACACCAACAGTCGCTCAAAGAAAAGAGCTTAGTTTACTTCAGGAAAAGGTACACAAAAATATTATTAAGGACACACGCTGTGAATTAGACAAAAGTATCAAAGAAAAAGGTCTATGGAATGGACTCAAAAGCAGCATTCAACTTAAAACTTCATCTCAACCTTTAACAGACATGAGTCCCGATAAAATAAACGATTTTTACGTAGATATTTCAACGTTAGACAACACTAAAGAAATACATATGCCTCAAAAACCTCTCTCAATAAATCCTGACAACAAAAAATTTTCTCTTATTCCTTTCACAACAAATGACTTACGTTTTGCGTGGAAACAAATGAAAAACCACAATTGTAATTCACTAGACCCCCTTGGTATTAGTAATAAGATGATTGAATCAGCCATGAACTCTTCAAATTTTGTGAGTGCTCTCACAAAAATGTATAATATTTTTAATGAACAAGGGTATGTACCCGAATGCCTCAAAGTGGCACGAATAGTACCTGTTCCAAAAACAAAAGACCCCAAAACACCAAACGATACTCGACCCATTAGTATACAAACGGTTTTTACAAAATTACTTGACAAATGTATTTATAAACAACTGAATGAATATTTTGAAATGAATAAGCTTTTTTCCAAATTTCAATTTGGTTTTAGACGTAAGTTAACAACTAGTCATGCACTTACTGCGTTAACTGATTACCTTTACGAAAATATTGACAACAACCAGATATGTGCTATCATTGCGCTAGATCTACAGAAAGCCTTTGATAGTATTAACAGAAAAATCCTTATCAGAAAAATGTCTTGGTATGGGATAGACAACAACCTTTTAAATTCTTTAATCAATGACAGATCCCAATATGTTGAGATTGAAGACATTAAATCTCAAAGGAAATTTACAACCAAAGGTATACAACAAGGTGCTGCTACTTCTAGTCTTTACTTTTCGATTTATATAAATGACTTACCTGATTGTATCACTACTTGTAAAACATTTCTTTTTGCTGATGACACTAGCCTTGCTAACTCTTGTAACGTAAATGATATTGATAAGATGAAACATGACATTGAAACTGATTTACAAAATGTTAAAAACTGGCTTGATGCCAACCAA
>JAQGAP010001889.1:0-17458 GCA_034697805.1 Orchesella bifasciata | reverse complement strand
ATCATCCAATTCACTCATCAACATCTCAGTTTCATAACCGTCACTAAACCAAGTCGAAGCATCTAACGTATCGCTCATTAAGCGTAATTTTTCAGTAGACAGCTTAGCATTTTCTAATTCTCTCAATGTCCCTTGTTGAAGTGCTTAGTGTATCTGGTGACAAGTTGTTACTGACAACCTTATGTCAAAATTAGAACCAAATAATCCATGAAAAGTTAACATTGAATTATTTTATTGGATTCAGCAACTGAAATGAGTAGAAAATGCTTCAACATCTGTCAGCCATTATATTTTTGTTAAAAGGAAGCTATTAAAAATGTCTCTTCAAGGCACGGGAGGAACCACGCCGTTTCCGCTTGTCGCAGACTTTCTCATGTGGTCCCATGTTCGGAAATGTGTCTCCACAATCCTTGCGAGTTCCCGTTCTCTTCGTTTCTCTCAATCCTGGGCATCTGTTGTCCCTCACGGTCAGATGTGCTCTAAAGTTGGTGAAGTATCTTCGATTGCAGAGCTTGCAAACGTATCCCTGCGAATGGACGCCTTTGTAATTATTTCTTGCCAACAGGTAGCAAACGTTTTGGGACAAATGGTGCAATGATCTGGCTGATGTTGCAGATAAACCAGCTTTGATTCTTCTATTGATCTGAATCCACCTCAATCAACGGCTCTAAAAGGAAATATTCAAAATGTTCAACCCGAATGATTTTTAATTGGCCAGTTGCAGTTAGACTGGAACTTACCTTGAAAGCTTGCCAAGCCATCCCTTCCACTCCCATCTACACCGAGGTGGTCACTAACGTTGAAGCTGACACTTGACCCTGGAGACCACATCCTTCCACATCTTCATCATCAGCTGCTGAAGTGCCGGAAGTAGTTGAGCGATTCTCAGCAAACTGCGATGATTGATTTACAAAATTCAGCTGATCTCCTCCAGGAGCTAGAAAGGAAACTGAAGAGCCTATTCAACTAGTCGTTAAACCACCTAAAGCTCATCTCAATGTTAAGTTACCGTTAGCATCCGTCTTGAACAGTACGTCTGGTCTAATCTGTCCCAAAATGGAATTTAATCCCATCTCCTCCTCCTGTTTGGAGTCATAGATAAACTGCTTCAAACTTTTTCTCAATCTGACAATTTCTTCAACTTGCAACATGATAAGCAAACTTGATCCTCGAGTTGGGGGTGAAGTTGGCCATCTCCTCAGGGCCTCCCTCCAATCACCTTGGCGTAGCTCATCCCGAAAATATTTCGGAGAATAAAGTTGACCTTCATGATAAGAAAAGTTAAGCATCAGTCAATCATGTTGGACTAGAACTAATATTATGCGAAAGCACATAATGACTCGTACGTCGTCTCATAATGGCGTAATTGCCTTATAATCTGTCTGCAATTTTTAATGGTCTGTAGTTATAACTACTTTACAACGAGTAAAATACAGTTCTTAATTAGGAAGCTTTAAGTGCTAACGTAAGGATATTCAATCGTGTCGCCTGCCATTCAATCTTCAAGGGTACATAGCTCCTCCAATGGACTCAAACGGGGTTGGTGCCGACGAACAACAAGGGAATGATAACGCTAAAGTTGAAGTGGTTGAAGTTAAAGGTAATCAATTTTTATTTTTATTCACCCAAAAAGGGGAAAAGCTTAATGAACTTACTTTTTTTCGAATCTGTTGACTCAGACAAGAAAGAAGAGAAAGCCGTGCGGAAGAAAAAATCACCAAAGAAATTTCAAGCAGAGGAGCTCCTCCGCAATCTGCTTGCAAATAAGGAGAAAGTGCGACGACAACCGGATGGGCTCTATCACTGTTTTGTATGTCCAAAGAAATATGCTTCTACCGACACACGACGTAATCATATGAAAACCCATTCTTCGATGCCGAGACACACTTGTCCCATCTGCAACCGTGTGCTTTCCCGGAACTATTGCTACAGAAGGCACATGAGCAAACATGCAATAGATAACAAAATCGGGGCTTCAAACGTCCAGAATAATGTATCTGAATAAATCCTTGAATTGTAATTGTTTATGATTGGGTTATTAGCTAATTAAAAGTGCCGAACTTCCTAAAGTTAGCTTTTGCACATTGCCCCTAAAGCTAATTCCACCTCAAATCAGTTACTCATGTATATTTCGAAACTCTTTTTGTCATAATTATTAGAGTCATCTTACGTCTTAAATAATTGCGTAATTAAAAGTTACAACTATTGTCTCCAATTTTTAATAGCCTTCATTAAATGGATCGTAATTTGTAAGGAATACCATTCATATGTCCTGACATCTCGGCATTCAATCGAGATCTTTTGTCGCAATCGCAAGGCCGTATCGCCTTCTTCAAATAAAACAGCTCAATAGGCTTGAAACCTCGACGAGCTATTAACAGGTAAGTTGCCATAATGGATATAGTTGCGTATTAATTGTTAAAAATTGTATATTTCTCGTTACAGGTGATTCGCCAACGTTTCTGTGATGGATTCTGATGAAACTCAGAAACGCATTCTAAAAGCTGAGAAATCCATAACACAAATGAATTCGAAGAAATCCGTATGTGAAATTTGCAACCGAAGTTTTAAACTTGCGTGTAACTACCGACTACATATGAAGAACAAACATGGGATATGCGAGCCTTTAGCAAAGAAAAAGGGAGTCTGCAAAACCTGTGGACGCAGCGTACGGCGGAAGCTGAGGAAGCATGAGCTCAATTGTGGAAAGCCAAAGAAATTTGCTTGCACAATCTGCAAACAGAGATATTTATGTGCCGAGTCTTGTAAAAATTGTGATCATACAAAAGGGACTACTCACAGTCGCACCCAGAGAACTTGCGATCGCTGTGGGAAGCAAGTTTGGTGGATGAGCAAGCATGAGAAAACCTGCAAAAATCGGATTTCGGAGAAAACTAAGATGACTGAGTGCAGCTGATATTAGGAAACTTCAGGCATCAAACCACATAATATTTTATTATGTCGAATGAAAAGTTGAACCTTCATAAAATGACAAATAAAAAATAATAATAAATCACATGACTTAATTTTGCTTGCATAATACATACAATTTATTAGGCTCTAACGAGCCAAGTTTATACAACATTAAAAATGCCGATGTCGCAATCTAAATTATAGCAACTAGAATCATTATTCTTAACTACATATTGTGAAACAATCTTTATGTAATACTTTTATTACGTAAATCTGGAACTATTTAACTTGAACATTTTGACACCAACGGCAACAGAACAACCAGGGATCTATTGCCTTCTGACTATCGTCAACCATGGAAAACTCACCGATAGCGATTATATTCTGTATCTTCCTTTTGTTAGGAATGGGACATTTGGGTGTGGTAAGATTGCATTATATTTCCATCATCTGCGAGCACTTGACAGGAACAATTTACTTTATGAATTAAGAGCTACTAATTTCAATTCTCTTTAGCTGCTGATGGAGTTCATGGATAGAACCTGTAAGGTTGAAGATGTGGAATCCAAAGGAGAAGACAGCAATTGGTAAAAGTATAAGGAAAGGCAAGCTGATAACACAGACGGTTTTCTGCCCTGTTTTCTGCCATGCGATTCTGTTGCCCGTGGATCCAGCTTGAATGATGATTAACTTTGATGAAACATTGACAATTTTGGTTAAAAAATAAATGGTTATGAACGACCGACATGTCCATTTTGTTAAAAAGAATTATTTGATTGTGATTTGGTTAGAAGAAAAGGTGATACTGATAAGTTGCCAATTTGCCCCCTTCCTTCTGCAAACTGAAAAGTGACTAGTGGAAGTTGTTGGGAAAGAAAGATCTCGCTAGCATTCATATTCACATCTATTATTATGCACATTCATTCATCATCATAAAACAACGTGATTTCATTCGGATACTAAAATTGGCGTCTGCTTACTCTATCTGCTGTGCTCACTGCTGCATCCTATGAATATTCATATTTACACGAGCTTTTGCGTATTTCCTCTTGCTAATTTGGGTGTAATTATTGGTTTACCACTGGAATCTCTATTGGAATGAAGGACATCCTAGCCATTCCTAGCCTGGATTTTATTTGGGAATCCCAAGAATATCAAAAATTGGTATTAGAAAGAAGTTTGATGATCTTCATTGAGACTGCGTATTAAAATTATTGGATTTTCTGTTGGATACAATTGCAGCTATTATTCACTATTTTTTATTTGCTTAGGGTTCCATGCATTTGAATTCCTTGTGGGTTCAGTCCGAGTTAATGAGAGATTTGTGTACACAGGTTCAAACAGGAGGGAAGAGATGCATTGCACAGCTGTCCACAGCCACCACATGGCTTCAAGCGAAGAAAGTCGCTGCCACGCTAAACTCTTGTTATTTTCTAGTGCTCTTCACATTTCAGTTCCAATCCATCTCCACAATTCTTTCCAGACTCGAACTTCTCATGGATTTGCTGCGAGATCTTGCTGACCTTGATTAAACTGTTCAGGTTTCCGATTATGAATAATACATGTTTTGCCCTAGACAAAGCTACACAAACCCGGTTTTCAATGCCAACAAAACCAATCCTGTTTTCCGACTTGCTCCCCACAAGAGAACAAGACTTTCTCTTGTGAGGATATGATCTCTAGAATGATCTTGTTTTTCCCCTTGATCGTTGTCAACACAGGTAACACGTACTCCACGACAGCTAGATATATGGCATAACCTTTTTCAGAAGAAGCATTTCTCCCATGTACGCCATCAGAACTGTGATTTCCGTTGGCAGATATCCTTGAAGTAGAAGGTATTCACAAAGTCTAGCAATGTAGTCGGCTTCGTGTTCATTAGTTTTACTCATCAGCGCTGTCCGGCAGAAATATAAAAATGTCCTTCAAACATGAGCAAAAAAGACAAAAGCAATATAGAATATATTGCAGCTGCAACTCACTTGACTTTCAGGCTTAGAATGACTAACGAGACACAAGCTTTCCGTGATTCCTTTCGCAGGTGGGTACGTCAATATGTGATGCATTATTTTCTCGTAAATGGAGCCGGTTATCAAATCAGAGATTTCTGGGAGCATGCGATGCTGCGTTTCAATAAAATCAAAGAAAGTCGGAAGCTTACGGAATTTAACCTTATGATACTGATACTACATTCTGTCAAAAAGACTAAAGAAAACAGTGAGATGAGCAATGTTGAATGTGTCGTGTTGGGTTTTGTGTAATAACTTAACTGTTGAGAAAACCTTGGCTGTGCAAAAGACTAAAACTGAACCTTAAAATAAGAAATTTGAGAGCTTAATAAAATTAATAAGCGATAATTTTTACTTGCGGCTCCTGCTATACAAATTGTTTACGTGTAGAACACAAATAAAATAGGAAATGCTGAATGAAAGATAGGCAGATTTGCTTTTTTTTCCACTTCCATTTAATTTTTAACAGTGTGTGATTATATGATGATCATAATGATGACCTATAATGATGTGCATTCATTCATTCATTCAAACTTTCTATAGCTTGCTACGATAAATGATATTTATTTAACTCTTTCCACATCGCTACGTCACGTGGATCGTAATAACCTATACGAGACGTGTATAGTCGCAAAAGTTAAAATACAATAATGTGAAAAAATAAAGATAAGTATCATTCGGTTTGTTGTGTTTACCACTGGTACAGCTTTGAAAGAATTTATTGAAATGATATCCACTACAAAGTTTTCTATTTGGCTGGACTACAACTTGTCAATTACAAAAAAAATTATTATTTGTAAATGCTCAATAATGCCTGTCTAACAAAAGCAAACTAAACTAACGATCTGTCAATAAAATTACCTTTCATCCGTGTGAAATCACCTTCGTAATAAACTGTGGAAGTAAATTTACTAGTTTTTATTTGAGGAAAAAATTTCTGCGTTGGAATTTCATTGTAATTTTGCATGCTTTATGCACCAATCGAACTTACTACATCATGTCAAGACTATGACCACTTTCTTCTGACTTGCAGTGTAATTTATTTTGTGCTGCAAAACGGACACATACAATTGCAGTCTTCTCTTTCCCATCTTCACGCATACGAAAGACAAATTTTGTCAATATAGCAAAAGTAATCTTTAAAAATCCTTAAAAAGTACACAAGCTCATCTTATCATCATCAGCCTTATATACATTTTCATTTCACTTTGTTCATTTGCTTGAGCTCAGCTACGGGTGAAAAGTAAGCTGTGAAGCTAGAGACCAAAGAGGAACAAAGCTAAGGGGAAACGCTAAGGTGCAGAACCATTCTCACCAAGCTCGCATAACGCGAGAGCATCACAAGGACACTGTACTCATCCAAAATCCTCATCGTCTATTCAACATAATGTGTGAGCTTTTTCTCATTTCCATATTGTGCACGTCAAACGTGAAGGGAAGTAAATAGATTGAAAGCATAGAATGGCTATGAGCACTTTTGTTGTTTCAGTTTGTAGAAAACATCAACATTCAGTCATCTGTGCAAGAAGATTGTAAATACTTTTTTGAAAACTTTTTACTCCTTCATTTCTGCCGAAAAAAAGTGGAGCGTAATGTTATCAGATTGATAACCAGTTAGACTAACACTTCTTGTTTCCTTACACATTTGGAGGTGTTTAAATTATCTTATATCTTTTCTCTAGTCACAGTCACATTTACATGATATTTTATATCATGACTATATGTTTCATTTTATTTCAAAACCACAGGAAATGAGACTTGCGAAGGATCTTCACATCGCCATCCTTCCATTCATTCACCCCAGACTATGAGACAAAAGGACACATCTCGTTCTCATTCATTATGTTTTGGAGCAGATTATATTCAATTGCCAACTTTTCTAACAAATTGTAGTGGATTACAATGGACTGTTCACAGCTGCCGCACGAGTTACAGGAACTAGTAAGAAATGGGACTTGGACGTGAAAGTTATAAATCCCGATACAAATGAAAGGTAATTTGACTGGCATTAGAAAATTCAGATTTTGTATTATCTGTATTTTGTTATGTGTAGTGTAAATTTTACAATTTTAACTTATCAAGGACTACCCCAATGGACTTCCACTAAACTGGAAACGGATCGCATTCATACTAAACGTAACCGAAAGGAAGAATTTTAGAAAACGGGAAGGAGCCGAAAATGATGCCATTTACATGAAAAAGCTTTTTACGAGAGACTTCGAAATTACTGAAGTGCCAAATTCTGAAAATGATAAGCACAACATTCAGAAAAGACTGGAGGAATTTGAGAAGGTCTGCAAACGGGACCAGGTCAACTGCATTGTAGTATTTGTGGGGAGCCACGGGGCAAACAACATAATTCACACTTCAGATGGAAATTAGTTGGCGGTGTAGAACGACACAATTTTCCCCTTCCATTTCGAGGTTCGCGAGGACGAAGATGGAAAATCTGTAGAGAAGCGGGTTGTGAGAATTTTTATCAATTCCTCATGCCAAGTAGATCTACCGGAAGTTCTGAAGCTCGGAAAGCCACGGAAAGTGGTCATGAAGGATTCAATTTACGCAGTCGCTCAAATTCTGAACTTTGAAGCGGAAAGAGATGTAGATTGTGGCTCGTAATATGCGGTGGTGCTCACTTGCGTGTTTATGACGAAGGCATGGAATACACCAGTGTTGGAATTATTCCTTGAGGTAACTTTTCTAGCCGGTAGCGTATTTGTTGTCAATTGTTTTGCTATACGCTCACAAATTTTCATGAGAAATATTATAACGTGCACATTTTCAGGTGCAGAAACTTCTTCCAAAATTGGTTACACGTGCAGACGAAATCCAACATCCACCAATCATAATAATTTAATTAATAATTTCCACGGAACTAAGTTGATGTTGATGAGTTGAGGAGAACTAGTTGGGAAATATAATTCCTAATAAAACAATTAAAATTTTATAAATTACACTCAGGGCTGAGTAGAAAACGTTTGAGACTGGCTTTAAAACTGTTAAACCCTGCAGACTCTTTAATGTTACTAGGTAACTTATTCCATAGGGAAACTGCCCTTATGGAAAACATTTGACTTCCTACGAATGTTTTAGCTAAGCTATTTGATCTGAAAGAACGAATACCAGAGAAAGGGGCCTTGGGATCCGAAAGGGAAGATATTTGGTGCCTGGCAGGTTTTCTTGTACCATAAATGAATGCTACAAAACGTTATTATTTTTAAATGTGTTTCGTTTCTACTGCACGATGCAGAGGACCCTTGCTTTTGCTTCCATTCACTTTCTGTCTGTAATTCTTGCATCTAACAATGCAATGCAATGAGAGAGAACGAATGAATGTTATTTTGAATGAAGTAGCATTCCTATGAATCAATATACCAATAAAAAGTACCAAAATCGTTGGTTGATGTGAAAAAAGGTTGCTCATGAGGATTGGGATGAGCGTCCCTTTCTTTCGCCGTAATCGCATTTCATTACTTTCAATTCAATACTTGTTTGTTGGAGCCCTAGCCGTGTATTTCTCTTACCTGTAGATCTTGATCTTGCATTCACACATTGAAATAGTAAATCAACAGACAATGTGATGGTTGTAGTTTGTCTACCTTTTATTTCCATGTTTTCTTTGAATCAACCTTTCTTACAATGCAAGTAGCAGTACATTTTCAGTCCAGTTTTGCATTTGAGATCGTAAAAGTTTCATATCCATTCACTAAAAATATTTATTACACATACACTCCACCCTTAATCATCTATGAATGCATGGCTGTGTAGAGTAATCGAAGTTCGCTTCACCAATTTGTTTTAGTACAATATACAGTCAGTTGACAGCTGAACACATTGTGTTCTCATTCTCTTTTCCAAAATGCAATACACTCCTATGAAATACATCCAGAAGTATAAAAGTCAACTTATCCCTCTCAAAGGAAAAAATCACAAGTATAGATTATGCATTATGTGCATGAAACAAAAAAGTCAACATTTTTCAGACAGTTTCCCTTGCGATTCTCTAGAATGCTCCTTGACTCGAGTGAAGTGTTTCGTTTTGACAGCTCCATACTATAAATATTTGTCATTTACTCAGTTTTAAAACCTTTAAAATGAATGAAAATACGTAAACATCGAGTGACAACTGTCACAGCCTGAATGACAGTGTGCCAATTGTTGACAGTTTCAAATGCTTCAAAATGCTTTGCATCTTTTGTGCAAAGGAGTGTCCTCCAGCTTTCGTTATTGAGCGTGGAAAGCTGATGAGGGTCAAAGAGGAAGTGGAACTCAATTCCTTTGGTTGTGAAAATGTTATTTTGGCTAGGCAGTTGCGAGCGATAAATATTATGAGAAATATTCTGGATATTCCTAAGGAGACTTGCTACGAATTTCTTGCTCAGTATGATGGACAGTTTAACCCAGAGTACTGGGTGAAAGTGTGCGCTTCGTGTAAAGTTTTTGTGGAGGAGTATAATACGACAAGAAGGGAAATTGCGAGGTTGGAAAAGAAGGCAAATAATGTGAAGGAGAAGCTGAAGGGATTTATTTCCACGAGCAATCAAAATGAAGAGCTGGATGGCGACTCGCTTGTATGGAGAGAAATTCGGGAGGAAGTCTTGGCTGGTATGCAAAATTCAAGCTAAAATAAACGAAAATTGAAATTAGATTTCAAATTTGTTAAAAATTTTAAATTCAGGTTTTCAGCCAGCTCCACCCGAGCCACTGATAACTGAAGATGAGCAGCAACAAGAAGAGTCACAGGTCAATGTCCAGATGGATGTAGAGGTTGAGCCAGAGTTCTGTATCAAAACCGAGTTATTAGAAGAACCAGGAAGTTGGGCTCGTAAGAAATGGCAGCGAACGGTAAAAGCTAAGCAAGCGGCAACAGTTGGAAAGAGACAGAGGGTGAGGGTCAGCAAAACAGGAAAACCTGCTCAAAAGCCAATGGAAACGGAAGGAAATGGAGAAAGCGAAGGGAATTCTGTTGAACTGAACTCTGAACTTGAAGTAGAACACAACAATGACACAAACACAGAGCAAACATCTTTACTAAACAAGCCCGAGACAATAGTTGTGGAGAATGTGACAACACATGCTGCAGCCAGTGGGAATGTGAATGTAAAAACTATCTCGAGTCTGCCTGACACCAGCAGACTAGTGCACTGTCAAGGGAAAGCCGCAATCAATGGAGAAATGGAGCAAAAACTACTCTCATTTTTCACAAAGTGGCACACTCAAAACCACTACAGTGATCTGGGCTTGGACGCTCTCATTCCAGCTCTGTGGATACAAATCAACCCTCGAAATCTGAAAGCGGAAACCTTCGAAGAACAACATGCCCTCTTCATCCCACCGATGAACTCACCCGTGTCTCCAGCCAATGGTGTTCCAATTCCAACGGAAAATTACTACAAACTGTTTTCACCACCGGGAATGTTTGGAAATGAAGATGAAAATCCGTTTCCTTCATCTTCCCTTCGATTAGGTATGAGGCGTCGGAAGGTTCCAACCGGTCTCATTCCAGACGGCAATGTAGAACGTGAAATCTACCCAATTTTCAGAACTTATGGTAAGTTCCTGGCCATCTTGGTGTTGGACGGTTATCGGGTACACGCTCGCGAGTTTGCAGAACTTCTTTCACATCTCCCAAAACTGAAATCGTTGACCCTTGAAGCTGTGCAGTTTCATGGTGGCGAGTCTTTCAATTGGAACGTATCTACATTGCCTTCTCTCAACCATCTCACCCATCTACGTTGCGTATCCTTTGGACAGAATAACTTTATTTGCGAGGCGTTGAAACCCGAACCATTTTTGTGGATTCTTGAAAAATACGGCAATAAGCTTATCGGCTTGACAGTGAGTGGACTACCATATTTAAGTTCGGAACATATTGAAAAGCTGGAAAAAACTATTCAGTTTGGGAATTTGAAGCAGCTCAAGGTCGACTCCAACAATACATCTATTCTAAAGCTGACTCGGGAGGCGAAGTTGAGCCACATCATGGTCCAAAGTTATTCAAAAGATAAGAACACCCTGCGGATCATGCTTCCATTGATTGAGAGTTTCTCAGAATCGCTGGAGTGTCTCTGGATGCCATCTAAAATCATAGGGTTTGTACAAAATAGAGATGCTGTTGACTTCCCCAAAGTGAAGGAACTTGCAATCAGAGCGAGCTCTGAACTTTTTGGGTTAAAAAATCTCATCCAATCAAGATTCCATGAGATAGAGAAACTACAGTTCATCTGTTACGTTGAATTTTGTCCAGGGATAGAGGTTGAACAATATTGGAGTGTTCTTCCCAAGCTGAAAACTATTACCTACTTTGATGACCGACGTAATGTGGAGGTGGAGAAATCTCGTAGGAACAATTATGCGAGGACTCATGTGGTGTGGAGTGGAGACCGATTAGAGGAACTTTTGCCACCCAACAATATTCATGCAAATGCCCCGAATCGAAACCGCGTGACAAATAATGATTAATAAACTCTAAGTATATACCTTTCTCCACGGAATTATCTTATTTACTTTATGTTTATTACAAAATATCTTTTTTGCCCTTCGGGAGCCTTTAAAATGAACCTATCCTTCTTATAAATAAATGTAATTAAAAGACCGTATTCTTATATGAAACACTTTTCGATTAGATTAGACCTTATTTTACCGAGGCGTAAGATAAATAAAATAAATTGAAAAGTGAGAAAATCGAAACACATGCATATCCAGTCCATTTAACTGTCCTGTTATAAAAAATACTCTGTACATATTATAAAAGATTCCTGACAAATAATAACTAAATCCTCACGAAACAATCATCATCATATCATGATGATGATGATGATGGTAAATGTTGTGGTGAGTTTTGTTTGATGAAGGGTGATTGGATGGGGCGAAATGATAATTTGTCGGATTCTTGTTATAATATTTAGGTTTACGTTGCGTGGTTCATAAAACATATTTACAGCTTATTCATCTATGAAAACCTAATGTGCACCCCATCGTTCTCGTCCAACAAATTTACCTTGCCTTGACACGCCGGAAGGGGTTTTTTCTAGTTTGCACATAATTCTTTTGGTTGGCATGTAGTACGTACGCATGTGTTTTGCTCCATTTCTAATGAAAGAGTTCTTAAAAATTGATAAAGAAAAGAAATAACAACTCAGAGTTGAGTACACGTTGTGTCCTTTTTCAATGTGTTTCACTGTTCCAACGTATTTTAGTTAGATATTCAGTAGTATTGAGTAGCCTCAAAGTAAATGTGAGGCGAATATCTTCAGCAATAACAATAAAAAGGATCAACGCAGTGTTAACGAGCAAAGACACTGCCATGCATTCATTTCATCCTTCCTTGTTGGTCTCGTTGAGTCAGAATATCAGTTCATGAACAATTATACAAAATATGAGTGAGGGAGTGCAAGTCTGTTGTGGAGACCTACATAAAGATTCAATTTTCGCCATAATATCATGTGAGGATTATCAAACACTGGCTTTTTAGTTTGCAAAACTTTATGTGAAGTTCATGAGAAGAAAAAGACACTAGCTGGTTGCTAAATCCGCTTATGTTCAGTTCAGAGTGAAGAGTGTAGGGAAAAGAATTTATGACAATAAAAATATCATGGTATACATTATCATTATGCATGACTATAAGACAATATGCTTATATTGATCAGTTAAATATTACAAATATACATGTTTGTATGACTTACATTATTCTGCGCACCGAAGTAGTTTGGTGCACCATAATAATACAATATAGTTTGCTGAAGTCACGTACGATTTCGGCTGCAACCGCTCCACCATAGTACTCCATCATAGTATTCAGTTTTCTTTTCTTGTCAACTCAATTGCATTTGCGTCTCAGGAAGTAACAAGCCAGGTTATAGTTTACAGTTTCTTCTTCTTAAAGTTCCAATACTTCAGTTTGTGTAGTGTTGTGTGTATTGCAATTAAGCTAAATTGTGAAGATCATTCAAGATGTCTAATCAACATCAATCAAGGAACCAAATCCCTAAACGCCCGATATTGGTTATTGATTTAACCTCTGAAAATGGAGACGCTCAACCCAGACTCAAAAGAAAGGCATCTAATTCCTCTTCTAGTGCACAAAGATTGGCCGTCCCACCTCCATATCCCAGTGACGCTAGCACTGTGTTAATAGGGTCCCAAGAAAAAAAGATCAAGTATCAGGAGGAGATAATTAAAAGACTGAAGAAATCCCTTGCCGAGAAGGTTGACGAGGACATTGAGATAAGATGTCTAAAAAATTTCATTGGGAAGCAAGAGACCAAAAATTCCCAAAGAACACTTCAAATTGGGGAATTAAACAAGCAACTGAGGAAAGCAAACTCCAAAATTGAATCTTTGGAAATTGAAGTCAAGGATTTGAAAAAGAAACACATACCTAGCCAACAGGAGGTGCTGTTGGAAAAGCCGCATGAACCTCCTACCAAACGTTTTTCTTGTCCTGCAACCAGACGTCTGGATGAACCCAACAGCTCAGCTCATGCTTTGGTGTTGGAGAAAGGGCCTCGTTTCGCATGGATTTGCCGTCAGAGAAACTGTGGAAAGCAATTCCCAACAAAGGAAACTTTTCAGATCCACCAACAGCAATCCCAGTAAGAATTAATTTTTTTATAGTAAGCTGAACTTAGGATGTAATGAGATCTCATTAGGTTATTATAATGCTATCATCTCTCCGTCATGAATAATCATCATTATATTATTATCTGAGATTTGCCATACGTGCATTTTAAAAGTACAAATCAATTGATCCATCCTCATATCTGTCGCCACTAATTTTGGTTCCGATATTTTTCAAAGGTTTCGTCCAAATGATTGTAATTGGACCAGTAAACCAGTATTACATCTCTAATTAAACCTTAGATATTGAGTTGAGTAGAAAAGTAGGCTAAAAAAGTCCAACCCATTTTAGTTCTTTGCAGCTATAAAAGCTGCTAACAATGGTTATAAAAACAGCGAGTGAATGGTGAATGGAACAAGTATTTAAACATCGCTGTTTTTTTACTTACAGTGTCGAGAAACCAAAGGATAAGTCTCCTCGTGCTCGGAAATGACAAAACTGAATGAAACTGAATGTCAAGGAAGGACGAAGGACCTACTGATTTCGCCCTGTGTCTGGACTTATATCATATATGAAATATATTATAAAAAGTAGATTTTTAGTGAAACTAACTTTTCACTTGCCTTTATGCCTTATATAAATTTAAAGTTACTTTGCGATTTTTTCTTTCATAATATTTCATACATATATGTATAATGAAGAAAGCAGCATTTTATAACTTTATTTTGAGTTTAAATCCAAACGTGGTCATGTATAAAGTAAAATCGGTGGTAAAATTATGTAATTCTACTTTATATTATATAATTGCAAAAAGCTGTACATTTCAATTTCTTCAGAAAGAAAATGTTGTCAATAAAGTCTTATGTAAAAAGTAAATGCATATGAATGACAAGCTGTCAATTCTCTTTGTCTCCAACTGAATTTATACACAGTACCATTTTGACATAAAGTGTGCCGGGGCTAGCGCACAATCCCCGTTCAAGCATGACGTAAAGTAATGTTGGAGTAAATAAGGTATTTTTCTCATCATCATCTTTTCCTTTGCACTGCTGTGCTTGTTGTTGTATGCTAAGCAGATATTTTTAGTGGTATCTTTTGTCAATTGTAAAATAAGTTGAAATCAGTAATTTTTTGGTTATTAAGGTGAACTGATAACGCAGTAAATTGTCTGTAGTTAATTGATCATTGTGAAAATCAAAAGGTCATCATGAGTTCAATCGGAACTGGGGTAAGTAATAACTTTTGTGTCAAACATTCACCATTTGTCATTCTTTTTGTTTCTTCGTTTATTGGTTATCTGATCATTGGTAACCAGCTACAATTGGTGGTTAATAGTTATCAGTTAATTAATTTTGGGTTTGTTTTAATTTCAGTACGATTTATCTGCCTCCTAATTCAGTCGGGATGGAAGGGTGTTCCAGATGGAATATGCTCAAAAGGCTATTGAGAACAGTGGTGAGTCAAGGGCTTATCAACTGCATTTTGTGGATTTATATTGTGATTATCATGAGTTAGGTAGTGAATTGGGTGTTTATTTAAGTAATTAATTTCCAAAATTGAATTCATGTATGATTTTTTAAATTTCAGGACTGCTGTTGCCCTCCTCGTGTTCGACGTGGAGAAGCTGGTCACCTCCAATTGGTAGGAGCCTGTCGAAAATGACGCCTCTTTTCAGTTGACAGACACATCGGCATGGGAATATCTGGGTTGTTGGCTGATACTCGGCAATTCGTGGACACGGCTAGAACTGAAGCTTCCAGTTATCGTGGAGAATATGGCAGTTCTGCTTCTCTACGTGTAAGAAGCTTGTGAATTGTCTGAATAGTATTTAAACTAATGATATAAAATTATAGAAATAATTAACAACCTATTTTATTTCGTTTTCTAGTATGTGACTGATCGTGTTGCAATTGTACATGCACGCCTACACTCTGTACGGTACCGTGTGACACTTTTGGGTGCAGCATAATTCTTGGAACGTTCTTGGTAAGGCAGAAAAGACGCCGGAAATGTACACGATTGATCCTTCAGGTGTTTATCAAGTAAGAATCCACACGAAATATAACTTTCTTCATAGAATATTAGTAGAAATACTTGTCGACTGCTTAAATTATTTAATACTTTGTGTTTTCACAGGGTTATCTTGGCTGTGCCGCTGGTAAGGCTAAACAAGCTGCCAAGACGGATATTGAGATGCTTACAGTGAGCGACATGACCTGTAGGCATCTACTCAAGGAAGCTGTGAAAGTGTAAGTAAAGAAATAATGAATTAGCAAGTGACTGACCCTTTAATTTAATCATTTTAGTTGTCTGGTGATTTATTTTAGTTGTGGTTTTGTGTCTGCTGATTCATAATATTTTTTTAAAATATAATTTGAGCTGGTTGTTTAGCTGTGTTATAAATATCAACAACTGATATCAATAAGAAGCTGTAGCAAAACGCGGCCCGAACATTTTCAGAATGGAGATTTTTAGTCTGTTTTCTTTAAAACTGAAAACCTGTTGAGCTGTAAGTAAAAAATACTGAAAAATTAAATATTTATTGATAGTTACACGTTTACTCTGCAGTGCTACGTGCTACAGATATTATGATATTGAGTACAACTAAGAACATGTTTGGATAGCTAGAATGAGTTTTCCTTTTAAAAAATAAAATCTCATGTTCACTTCAGTTATTACATCACTTGTTGGCTGTAAAAGTTGTTGAACTGTGGTTTAGTTATTCAAAAAATGAAATATATTTTTATTACCTTCTGTTTTATTCCTGTCCTCATCATCTCCAACGTGGGGAGAAGCTGGCTGAACCATTTCGTTAGGACCTCTTTAGGGAGGAGAGACTTTCGTGGGATGCTATTTACGTGCTCTGGTGCAATTACGAGGTAAAATAAGCATATCTACTTAATTTTGTTTTTAGAAACAATGTATCATCATAATATTTGTGTTTCAGTAAAAGCTTATTCTGATCAAACGTTATTTTTGTGGTTTAGGATGCGTAACACCCAACACGCCGTGTTGGATGTGATTGAGTTGCAGAATTTAGTAAGAAACTAATTTAATTTAGGCAGGGCTCTGTTTCATTGCACATATATATATTCAAGAATGTTATATTTATCGTTAAAAAACTCTATTTAAGCAAGACCAGTACCGGCAAGTCGCCACCCTCCATTATATCTTCCTGGGTGGGCAAGGGTCGTAAGTTATAGCGGCATGCGCTTGTCAAATGCTCGGAATCCTGTTTTGGTCGGATTGAGGAGCCAAAGTAAGCAATAAATTGTCCATATTTACGTTAGTTCATATTAGTTTAGAAAAAGGAATCCAATTATTAGTGTTTTTGTTTCCCTCTCTTCACAGGACGCGTTCTGACGGCAGCCACTGGACATCCTCATCGCCAAACCAAGCCAGACATAAGCCTTATATATCTCTTCATGTCCTCCATACATTTCCCTCCAAATGGGGATCAAGGGAGGTACTGTGAATGTGACGAACTGGATCAGAGTCCCTTCACATCGTGAATGTTTGAGGTACTGATAAAAATATAATATCACCTATCACATCATTTTTTTTTATTTAAAAGGTTTCGGAACAATTCGATCTTGCAGTGATAAAGATTTTTAGTTTATTTTTGTATCGAAATGACATGCTTCTTCTCAATATAGCTGTGAGTCAGATTTTCAGGAATTAAATTCATCGCCAGCAAGAACTATTTTTTTGTGTTCTTAAATTTAGGTAATTAAAACGAGAATGAGTGGTTTGTATAATAGCGGTAAATTTCAAAAGGCACGTGTTAAACCATTTAGTCCATAAAAAATTCGCAAATTATATAGGTCAAGCATATATTACTATGGAAAAAGAACAATGAAAAGAGTGAAATGGTCATTTAAGTTTCACAAGAAATCCAGGGCTAATGAACTTTTGTATTGACCCACTTTTCAGTTCAATAATTTCTTCACCATCTAAATTGTCGATAACACACCAT
>JAQGAP010001888.1:0-17474 GCA_034697805.1 Orchesella bifasciata | reverse complement strand
CAGCAATCTATTCTATAATACGATGTTGCTACCTATTTTTTGTCTGCTATAGACTTTCTTCCAAACACCACGTCATGCCTCCTTCTTTTATGAAATTATGTATGCAAAAAGGAACATACCTATAGCAAATCTTATATCCATCTATCGGTATTTTTAATGAGGCAACTTAGTTTCTCTCAGTCAGACCACGAGAAAGCCCTCCTTTTGAGCTTAATAAATTATTACAAACAATTTTTAGATTTACTATAACTTGTGTCACAAGCAACTAGTGTAAAAGTAGAGTGATGCTTATCCAAAGGGATAGCCTACCGTTTTAATTATGCATGTTGTAATACATTATACCGCTAAATAAGCAGATTTGTAAAGTAAACAAACTATAGAGACTAGCTCCGAGCCAAACTAGACGCATATAAAATTAACTGATTTAATATGCATTGACAAATCTAAACTACAGTCTAAAACCAACTGAAACAGTCAATCAGTAAAGCATACATTATGAACTAGGACCAGCCCTAAAATATCGACTGGAAAATATCACGGTGCCAGGCTTCATGAAACAAGTATGAAGAACAGATAAAAGTTTGTGCTCCGCTGTAGAGCGTATCGAGGGACCGCACCTCAATATCAAGAAGCCTCAATAACTGATTACTACAATTTCTTTAAGATATATACGTGTGCATTGCGGCAGTAGTGCGAGGTAGATATGAACCTTTTACTTTTAGGATATCCAGAGCGTTGGATAGAAAATTGATCGATTACGTTTTACAGTAAATTAGAAAAAGTTCTTGTGTCGTTCGTTCTGTTCCTTCATTTATTTTCAGAGTTGATTCATCTATCATACATATATTATGCCAGCAGGTTCGTTACCTTGAGTCTTTGTGTGTTTCATACATTTTATATAGGAGAAGGCAAGCAGTTGTATTTACTTTGTAAAACTTTGTCTTGTATCTTTTACAAGGTTTTTGCGTTGCGCTTCAACTCCTACTCCTACGCAAGAAATTATACATACACCGACTCACTCATAATGCTATTTATTTCTGGTGCCGTTACTGATGATGACGGTGGCAGTGGTTGAGGTAAGTAATATGAAATTTGAGATAAAAGAGTTTCATATCTACTCCTACCTTCCATCAACTCTAGCATGGCGAAATGCATGAGCAGTCTTCTCCATTCGTTGCTCACTCTCCACTTCACTACCGTCGTTTTCACCCGGTTAACGAAAAAGTGTTCAAGAAAAGTTTCTTTTTCCTTTCTTCCACGTGGAGATTATTGTAACTAGACAAGTGTAAAAAATGTTTGTAAGCAGCACTGGCAGTGATATAACTGAGGGCACTCCTCACCGGATCGCTCCTTCATTTCATTGTGCAAAGAAAGATGTATGCAATGCACAAAAGGGAAATTGTTATATAATCAGCAAAACTAGGGCTGGCTATATGTGAAGAACTATCGTGTTGAACAAGGGAAAGAACGCGAGTTGGCATTACCAACTACATTGCTATGAGCAGTTACAAAAGAATGAGTTTTTAAAAAGTTTGTCAGCCAAACGAGTCTTTCTTTTGAGAATTAGTTCTTCCTCTCTCTCTCTTCCACTCCTGCCAAACATGGGAAAGGTGATCGTCCGACCCGGCTATTTCAGTTTTCTGCATTAGTTTGAATCTAATTGCAGGATAATTCTTAGTAATCCATGCATAAAGATTGGAAGGATAAGAAAGGAAATGAGAAAACGGAACTTTTGCTCCAATGTATGCACGAACGAAAGCGTGTTGGGGAGAGGAACATGGAGGCTGAGGCGGAACTCATATATCTTCCTGCCTTTACGTTTGGTATATAAATGAATTTACTTTCATCCGTTCTATCATTCTGATGTCGGCCTTTGTTCACAAGGAAGGTGGGCCTGTAGGGTGCTTCTCTGAAGTGTGGATCTACGTAGAAAAACAAGCTCACAAGCTTGAATTTAAAGCCTTAAAACCAGAGACATTTGATATTACACTCAGCATCTAGGAGAAATTTGAGAACGCTTTCATAACGTGGTGAAGTAATGCATCGGAAGATAAAGTCTGGAGGAGGAAGTAAAGGTACGATTAAAGGTAAGATGGGATTACTACAGGAAGATTAGTATGCAAATAGGAAAATTTACATATGAATTTTGTTTGATTCATCGAATAAACGTGCTTATCATTGAAATTTGAGTTTTTACTCCACAAAATTTTAGGATTTGGCTTGTTTAAGATGATTCCTTGAATTATGTGTATCCATTCTCATTTGGCAAGGAAAATAGTATATTCCAGGTAATCCACTTGTACGATGAATCAATACTCCCTCAATCCTTTTTTATCATACATATATCCAAGTGTAACTTCAAACCCAGCATGAGACTTGATTCCCACAACTTTCTCTTGATGTACAAGACCACACAGAACGTTTCAATTTTTCAGTGATCAGGAAAACTTCAAAGAGTTTCAAAATGTAATCTAAAAACCTTTATCACGAACATATCTTTACTTCTACTTATCTTAATAAATGTTCCAGAGTTGAAATGGATTCTGATAAGAGGGTCTGTGACTGCTATAGGCTACACCGCTTTCGAGGTTTTAACTGTACTTAAACCCGATGGTAATTTTTGGATAATACCCTGCATTTATCCAAATGGTAGCCATTAGATATTACATTCGTCGATCACAATATGCATCATTTCTTTGAAGTGCTCACCACACATATGCCAAATAAGGCTTATAATAGAAAAGAGGAATACGTAAGCATGAGATGTGCCCCACTCCAGCTAAACGAGTGACATTATGTAAGTAAAAACGGTTTTTACCTCTTTCTAAAAGCTTATATGTAGACTCTAGTGGGTTCCATTCTTTCCTTGCCTTCTACTACCAACCAACCTTTCTTCCTGAGACTCAAAAAGCATTTATTGTGGTATACAAATGCTGCACCTTTTACTCTCGATACATTCAAAGACTATCCGGTTATAGTATCTTTGGAATGACTATAATCCATATCATTCTCCCACTTTTACAGAAGAGCTAAGAATCGGAGAGCATATAATAATACATAAAAATGAAGTTGAAGCAACCACATAGAAAAACGGAGTTTAATCCTTTCTCTTCTCTTTTTATGTAAGTTCCACAACCACTCGAATTCTTTACCTTGTAGAAGAATTGCTGAAGTAGCAAGCAATAATTTATTTTAGACCTCCATTGTAATAATGTTTTACGCATTGGAGAAGGACAATTTTTTACAGTGATGCTATAAAATTGTAATAATACATTCGGGAACCTCCACTTACACATTGTAATGATATACTAGACCTAAATGTATGGAAAACTTATATGGGAATAAGTAGGTAGGCTAGGCACACAGGATGAATTTTGTGTCTATAATGCACGAACGAAAATACATCTAAATTTTCTGCAATGTTTCATTCAAGATGGAGAATTTAATGTGGAGGTAAGTGATCTAGAAATCAATTTGGGGAGAACCAGTGGGAGTTCATGTACGACGCTAGCTATAAGCTTGAAAAAAAGGTGAACTAAATTCTTGTCAACCAAGACTTTCTGCCTGAGGTTCTTGAAGACTTTCCATATTTCTTTTATCATGGTAAAATAAAAGTAATTTCCCGTGGTAAAAGCTGTATCGCATATTTTTTCGGTTTTAGTGTTGCAGGTACATGTTCATTTAACTCGTGGATAGCTTCTCAGCATTGCGGCTACAACGGTATGCTTTCAAAAAATGAAGTTGAGCGCAATGTATATCCACAGCAGTTGTGACTGCGGAATTGTAAAGGTCATTTTATACTTATATGTAGTTTTAGTGCTGAGGTGGTATGATCAAATCAGAAACCAGATTATAAAAGCTCTTTCCCAAAACGGTTTAGTCTTTGAGAAATAGTTGCTGGAGAACAAAGTGTTTTACACAGTTGACTCGGCACGATTTGTCACCTAGCTGTCAGATGAATGTGTGGTAAAATGAAAAAGGGCCGAAACCCGTTTGTGAAAATTTGTTCAACGCCTTAATTCCGTTTAACGAAGGCAACTCTTATCAATCAGTGTTCTCCCATTGTAAAGTAACAAAGTCCAACTTATAAAAGTTTATAGCAGAAGGTGTAGGTACTCCAACTAAGTAATTTTAAGGGAATGAAGTCATGTTTAAATTTTATGGCATTTGGCTATTTTATGTCGTAACAAGTCAATAAAACCGTGGCATAAACCTAATCGCTATCAACAAAGGTGCGTAGACTCTGTCAGAGCCTAAATGTCAGTGCAGATGGCATTTTGGGTATAAAAATACATAGTCTGTCATCTTCATGCATAATACACACAGCCCCATAAATTCCCGTGAATTATATTTCCATTTATGTACTTTCATCATTTTTGTATGCGAATGACTAGGCAAAAACGAATGCCTACCGCTGCGTTGTGCGTAAAATCCACTTCCTTAGGAAAGCAATGACATTGCGTTTGTTGGAGTGAGTAACACCAAAAGGGAAATTTCGACATTTACCAACATTACCCTATTGCTTAAGTAAGTGCTGCCAAAGAACATTCACCAATAAAGCCTTAAAACATGCACGAAGGTGACAACAACAGGCATCATCATCATCATCATCATCACATCACTGGTCTTCAGAAATAGGAGAGAAAGTTGGGTCAGCATTTTCCCATGTTCGAAACCGACAGTGAAAGGATCCCCAGGAGATAAAAATTTTAGTTGAAAAATGTCTCTTGCTGTTATAAAGTCTATTCTTTGAGTAAAATCAATCTCGTTCTAATGTCAACTCTATCATCATAAACCAAAAGTTGCCTTTGTGCTAAAAGCTACTAGAGGAACGAACGATGTAGCACCAAACCAAACCAAAAGGGAGATGGTTATACCCATTCTTTTTTGTTGGCTTCTCCTTCTTCCGCCAACCTGTACATACAAAGCTATTCTTTTACATTATTGTCTATCACACTGTTCTCAAACAATTTCCCAATATCCCAGTACGTTATGACAGGGAGCTGGTGTGTAATGAAACTCCATAGACATTCTACCTTGCCATCTTCAGTTACCAACGACATTTACTACCCTGACTCATACTATCAACAGAATAATATGTTATAGAGGTAGAAATATGGAAGCGACACACAACCCTTGTGTCGTTTTGGATTTCTCGAATGCACCACCTTATAATTTCTACTTTGGTTCCAATATTCTCTCTCTCTCTGCACTTTTTTACGATGACATTATGAGACTGTGTATGATTTCACTTTCTCTCACCCACTCCCTCTGCTTATTGCTCACAATAATCATCAATTGGTATTATGTTTCACTGACAAAAAAGCACTTCCTTCCTTCCTGTGACAAGCCTTTCACAACTATATGCTCTGCTTTACCATGATGAATTCGCTTTTATGGAGGTAGCAGGGAGCATAATATAGACTGGACCCCTGGTGTCTTCCGCCTTCAAGCTGTAAACACTGCAAGTGAGGATAGGACAAGTTCTCTTGGTTGTGTGCTTTCATGTATCCATAACTTTTGTGAGTAAGCAAGGAAAAATGAGATGTGAACAAAGCGAGTGGATTTTTAGTCATTAAGATGCCAACAATGTAAAGCTTCCTCCTTCCTTCCTCCTTTGCTGCGTCTTCCTATTTTTTATCTTGTGTTTGTATAACTCGCTTAGTTATGTTATTATATTCCTTCACCATTATGTGAATAGGCGGAACTGTGAGGAACAAGAAATTACTAAAAATCCTACGAAAAAGCTACCAACTCAACATTTATCACTGCAAATGTCAACCGATGGAGTCGACTCAAGTCGGTATTTCTCCCACTTTTATATATTCCGTTTTGTTCTTGCTCTCATGAAAATGTTGAGAAAACGTTCATCCATCTACCTACTATACCGATGCAATTATCTATATTCTCAATAGGGCTCTACTACCAGTGCTTTAAAGTGGAACACAGAATATATTTGTGGCAAATATTGGAACTTTTCCTATCTCTTTGCGTCTTGGCGAGGAGCGAAAATTCCCAAGCCATATTTTCATAACGAGAGGGTTTACTCTGTTGGCTAAGTGTTATTTGCAAAATCCGCTATCGTACCCATCTTGAGTTTATCATTCTAATGCTCTTTACCTTGCTCCCACGAATTCAGCAGCGGTTTCAACACATCCAAATGATCCAAAGCATATTTTTTGAAACATCCATTTTATTTCTATCCAATTCTTCTAGGCATTGTCATCATCATAACTCTTTCTCTGGATCTGTGCGCATTTATACAGTGGGCTTTGCCACAGATTTTTTTGTCTTCTTACGACAATGTCATGAATTATTGATTCACCTGGTCATGAATACAAGTCTCTATTTTTTCATACTTTCTCTTAAATTTCTCTTCGAATCGATTCGTAACAAAAGCAGTAAAAATCAAAACAAAAAATTCTGCAACAGAGGTAAATCTTAAAGATTCAAATTCTTCTTTTTTTAAAAGACAAAAACCCTTGGGTTTCTATCTATCCTGTAGAATTTTTCTGGAAAACTTTGGATACCATCAGAATCTTTTTCGTTTGCACATGAAAACTTTTGGTCCGTGAAAATGGAGGGAGAAATGGGCCGTTATGATCATGAAAACCTTTGGTAACGACTGATATTTACAAGTTATAACGGTACTTTTATGAAATATTATTATGTAGCAGTAGCTGTGTGCTTCAAGCCGATTCTAGTAAGTTGTACTGTGAATATTTTCCTGCTTTCACCACTACCAAATGCACCACGCCCGCACTTTTATTCGAGAAAAAATAATGTATTTCAAGAACCCCGAAAATCGAGGGTAGGGAAGACGAACATAAACTGAATTTAAGTAAGATGGAAAGAGCCGAGCGAAAAAAATACTGAAAAAATTCTTGGAAACTCATATATGAAAACTTTCCTTGTAATACGAAAAATTTCGATGGGGATAGCTCCTATTCTTCTCCCAATCTTGATAATGCAAACTCCGATTGGAAGCGTATTCCCAAAGAATATGGGTTTTAATGTCGCGTCACGCGTCAGACAAGTAGCATAGCCATTGATAACATCAGCATCATCCAAAAGCTCAGGAAAAATGCAAACCTTTTCATGTTATGTTTCTCCTTGTAAATACTTTATTACACAAGTTGAGATTCCCGTTAAACTGGTAATAATATCTGTTTTCTTTTGTTCAAAAATGATTATGATTATTACTCTCATTATAGCGATTATTTTTATTATATGAATGAAGGAAAAGTCACTATATTGGTTGCCCTATTGTCGGGGACGCTGGGTTGCTGGGAATAGGGGAGTTATTATCCTTTCTCTTTGATGGCACGCAGAATGAGTTACATGTGATATCTAATTTCTTCTGCCTTCACATCTTCTTTTGTTAGCCGTGACACAATGCAATGTCTCCTTCTTCCTAGGTGACGCTCCGCTGTTTCTCACTCGCTCATTTTCTTGAGGATTGAATTTCATGCAGAGATTTTATGGATTCCCTTGCAGTATATGCGAAAAGTTATGAAAGTTAATGAAAGTAATGAAATAAATTGAGTCAAGAAAATCCCTTTAGAAATTGTATACATTGGGGATATCTCACTCAGCCAGGAATGTCTGCTTACACAGGGATGCTATTATTCTTTCTTCAGCAAAAGATTCTACCCCCATTCATTTTTGCTCGGGAGTCGGAGAGTGAAGCAAGGGACGAGGAAGTATACATGTGTATAGTATATATATAGTATGCTTGTCTATTCAATGAACATTACTTTGGCAAATGTTTAATGAGCCATTGCGATAATACGGACTCCATGGAAGTGCAAGTATCCTATGAAGCACTACTGAAAAAGGATGAAAATGATAGCGATGATGATATTGCAATGAAAGCTCTCTTTCCACTCTGCCATCATCATCATCATCTTGGTCGTTACTTGTCACTGATATGTCACTTTTATACATTAAATTCCGATGGTTGAGAAGCAAGCAGCAAGTAGCTGTGCCCATGGGAAACAAATGATAACTGTTGACACGTTTTTGTAGCTTTACTAGACAATTTGCATATTCTGCCAAAAGAATGAGTTTTCCACATACTGTATATAACAGTTTATTTCTACATAGTACATTGAAACGGGTCTTGTATTTTTGTCCGGATTAGTTTGCATAAATTCACTTGTTTATGCATGCCTTGTGGGACTCATTGTATAGTATGGAAAATATTATCAAATTACTTTACGTTGTGATGTATTGTGTAAAACTAATCCCGGAAGAGAGTTGGCAGCGCGAGAAACATATTGAAAGGAGAGTTTGTCTGGCAGGGCCATGTAAACAATAAATGAGGCAGGAAGGAACATCATCCCAAAAGCCCTTCCAATATTATAGTACATGATGCTACGCACAAACATATTTAAAAGTGCATTATGCTGATTATTACACAGGAGGAGAAAATAATGAAAATTTCATAAATGGGCTGTCTTGATCCACAGCCCCAGCAGCGAGACTACATCAAATTTGAGAATGCAACAAAAGATAAAGTTGGGAAAGATACAAGGAAGAACAAGGCAACTGTTTGTTCATGTAATAATAATTTTCCCCATCATATTGTCACGAGAAGTATGCCAATCTAAAGTTTGATGCCACACTCTCTTGCCACCGAAAATATTGCCATTATTCAGTCCTTCTCACCCAGCCTCCCTCGCTCTTACTATTTCATAAGAGAGATCTTCTGGTATTAGTATTACTTATTATGTGTGTCTCCCTCGCGGGTGCTTAATGATCCTTGGCGTCTCTGATGATGATGAGAATGGCCTAACCATAACGATATCTTTTATATGATACCACTCGATATATATATGTATCATCATACTCGGTATAGATAAGTGTAACTCAAACAGTGTCTAATGACACTCCATAGCAAATGGAAGCAAATAGGAGCTGAGATAGGATATTCTATAGCTATACTTAAAACCTCATGTTTGTAAGGCACTTCTCCAAAAACTCACACGGGGCATGGTCCTCAGTCATCCCTATAATATTACTGTGGGAAGGTTGTCATTACAAGACGGACTTGTTCAAATTAATAAAATTATTTTAGACACGGCTTGACTCTAATTAGTGTAGGATTTGACCTTTAAAACTTCGATAGAACATGAAAAACGCCCCATTAACTCCATCTCGCCATTTTTAAATTACACCAAGTGCCATTTATCACCATGAACAGAGTGCGTACTATATAAGTTTTACAGGGTAATCCAGGAGATAAGTAAAAGTGAAAATATCATATTCTTTTACATTCCCATTACCAACGGCTGGTGACACGCATTTCTACAGTTCCTTTTCCCAGTACAAGTTGAGACGATGCCTTGAGAGTTGGCTTAAACTCGCCTAAAGCAATTTTTTAGAAGGAGTTGTAGGAGCTATACTATGTATTTAATAAAGCTGGGGCAACTATTACTCTTGGGAAAATGGCAATAAAAACTTTATGGACCTTTGAGTGTTCCTCTCCAGAAAAAGGAAGTAAAAGAGAGGTCTGCTGGGTATGTGACTGACACAAAGTTTACACATGTGTTTCTTACGCCCACAAAAATGAGTATAATATAATGAAATGAATGCTTAAGTCTCACCTAATGTCCTGTTGACTTCATGTCGATCCATATAAAGGTTAAAGTTTGCATCCACCGATCGAGCAGCCACCACAAGTGACCACAGTGTGGCAAACAGAAAAATTGGTGTGTGCCGGAGAAAAAATCCTGGCCGACCTAGAAAATCATAGCACCGAAAACTTGTCATCTCCATCATGATGATTACGATCGAGGAACTAGTAATCGTGGTGGTAGCTACACTGCTATTATTGTTTCATCTGGTCAATAGGCTATTATAACGGTTCATCTACTTCTAAATAGCATCTGAACCATTCCAGGACAGAAACCGATTTATCATCACAAAGAGTTTCCCATTGTTTCACATAACGTTCCAGATTTTGAGGCTGATTGGAAATCCTGTCCTGGCCATTCTCTTTGCGCTCTCTTTTCCTTTCATATAAGTTGTTGGAGTCACTGACTAAGTGGTCAAATACTGGGTTCCACAATGGTTGGTGAAGTCAAGTATAATGATAATCATTATTTTCTGTTTTGATAGCTTATAGGTTTGGAAAGAGACAGAGAAAAAGAGTTGCTCTGCTCGTGAAAGAAAATCCCACTTTTTTCCAACAATGATGATGATGATGACTAGGTTTTCCCGATATTGGTGCGGAAGCAAGTTGGAAAACTAACGCAACTTTAAGTGGTTTATGAGTGGGAGCAGAGAAAAGGGTACAACAGCAAAGGGCAATATAAAAAAGAAAGCAAGTATAGAACAAACAATGTTCTCAAGAAGACCAACAAGAGTAAACTATTAAACTCTCCAAAAACTTTTCACATTTGAAGGAAATCGGTAGACACCAAATAAATAATATAATCGTTTTTTATACTTCAAAGTTAAGGATGATGATGATTGTGATTGTGATGGTAAAAGGAAGGTCCACTATAGTTCACCCCACATGTAGTCATGCACGAGATAAATATTGACTTGGACGTCCGGCGAACTATGGAGGACACACAGTTTTTGTGCTGTTCATATCTAAATTCTGTGGTAGTGTGTGCGTGCAGAGCTGATGATATTCTCAGACGATCAACTTCTTCTAGCATACCACTTTTTCGTGGAATCTTACCATGTAATTTTCTTAATAATAATTACTTGATCAACTTAAAAAACTATTCCTATTAACCAGTATTCTTTAAAAGAAAGTGGTCTCTGTTCACAGTTTTACTTTTTTTACATGTCGCACCACTAAAAAAGATGAGAAAATGAAAACTTTTCCAACAAAATGGGAAAACTTAGCACTGATATTGTACACACTCTTGGGGTAATCTTACTGATGAAAAAGTACAGTTCCATTGTCGGTTCTCATTTCAAAGCAAAAAATAAATTGTTTCAGTTTGCGTTTATACATGCTAAAAAACTAGGCTTTGCACCAATTTCCTTTGTTTGGATTAGTTTTTCTGTTTTGTAAAAACAAAATCAGAGTCTAAACTCAGCAATTACAATTTAAGAATCCATGCACAAGAGTGCTCAACAGCGAAATGGTGCTCCACTTTGTCTGTGTCTCAGGGTTGACAGACTGAGACTGATCGCACTTGCTTCTTGTACAGTTTGGGTTGAGACGACGATGGTGCTCGGCAGCTACTTGGGCTTTGGGTTGTTCGAGTGGAGTTTGCAGTTCCACACTCACAATCAGCTCGCGTTCCCCTTCTGGAGTTGTATAGCAAAGGCAAACAACATCCACTGTGGTAGTAGCAATCATAAGAATGCTCACAAGGACTGGTGTGGTGTTGTGTTTGTCATGAAGTCCAAAGCTGAAAACTCAAGCTTTTCTCCTATCGCTCCGTTTTCTCACAGAAGATACACACACTCACAAGTGGAACCAATACTGCACATGAGCCGGTTATTTACTTCGTGTTACTCTGCTTCCTTCACTTTTCATGTTGATGGTTGCTGTGCAAGTTGAGAGCTGCTGGGTTTCCATCCATGTTCTCTACCTTTGAAATGCAACAGTCTATTTCCCATTTTCGATAGGTAAATAGAAGACTTACTACTTACCTCGATTGCTGTGAGACTGTTTACTTGCATCAAACAGATAGAGCGAGTGTGATGGGATGTGATGCCGCTTTTTTCGCTGGAGCATTTTTGCTTGTATTTGTAGTACATGCTGGGAAGCTTCATACTTTCTCTGAAATTTCAATGTATTTCTTTGACGAATAAGCAACAACCATTGCTTTGAGTGAATACTTGTTTACTTTTATGCTCAATAATGGTAAAGTGCCGCTTTACAGGAGGAGAATCTATAAAAAAATACTCACATGCAAATAACAAAGGAAGAAGACAAATGCATACATTGCATAACGTCGGACCAGACCAGTTCACCGTACTTTGATATGCGCTCCATGTTTTTATAAAAGGATACAAAGGATACATACATCCACATTTTTTCTCTCTCAAACCCAAACGCTCATCCATTTTGCTTGGATTCCATAGGTTTTGTTAGATTGTGGTACGGATGAGCGGTTGATTGTAGCAAACCCGACGAGAGAAAGTGAGAAAAGGGTTTTTTATCAGTTTCAGCTTCAGTGTAATACATCTACTCATCACTGAGAAAAAATTTCATGTCCTCTTTATTCCCAGAATTTACATCGACTCTTTCTCTCTCTCTCCTCCTTTTTCGATTTCCCTGTAAAGGATCTGACACGTATCAACTTAAAAGTTAATACAGAATATGTACGCGCGCCGATGTAACGCGAGAAAAACTGAAAGGCTGTTTTCACTACCACATCATCATCATCATCATCATTCTTTAAAGCTTTCACTTCAATCCTTTTTCGAGTGTATTATAAATGTATACATGTAAAATGCAATCATTTATAGTCAGAAGAGAAAAGCTTTTGCAAATTTTTTAATATCTGCCTTCACCTGTCAGCCCGTAGAGCAAGTAACTTTGGAAAGGAAGCGGAATAGGAAGAAGAAAAGGCAATACCGAGTTGATGGCCGTTGAAGCATGCAATCAACTTGATGGCATTGTGAAAGATGAATCACACATCGTCAGGTTTGAATTCAATGTGTTTAGAAAGCGCACCACCAACAGGATGCGTATCCTCCATATTCACAATTGTTGTATGGGTGCGTAAGTATGAGTGAACGTCTTCATTATGAAAAATGGAAATTCCGTATCTTTTTGGCTCTGTTCCTACATCATAATATAGTAACACCTCTGCAATCCATCCGTGCTTATGATTATTATGATGAAACCCAAATCATGCTTGCTGCTCTGCTGCCGCTGCTGAGCGAGATGGAATGGGTTGTGGTATTATTGTCTGAAGTGGTCAAAGTATAAACTAAACTAAGTGAAAGTTTTCAGCTGTTGGTTTCGGTTTTCGGTTGGTTGCCCTTCAAAAACATGAATGGATGCGTCGATACAGTTTGCTTGCATTCATATTCTCCAGCAATGATAATGATATTGGGTGCATGGGATTCTATTTCTCTTCAGGAGGCCAGAAACTAGTGGAGCGAGAGATTGGTGGGAGCTAATTATAAACTTTCTAATTAGTAGTGTCTGCCTTCCCTTTCCCTTTTTCATCGGGTTTGCTCTTAACTAACAATCATATGTAACAATATGCACCTCTGTCGTCCTCAGTATGTTTTGCAATGCGCGTAGCAAGGAAATACGGAATCTGGTGTCTAGTAACTAGAAAATTCATCGACTATCTAAAGGTTTCTGACGGAATGCAATAGGAAAAACATCAGCAGCCTTGTTGCAGGGGAATTAGTTTACGCTTCGGATTTCACCAACCCCTCACGTTACACAGTAATTTGGAAGCGAAAGCAAGAAGCTCGCAATCGCAAAGCCTTCAGAATGTACTTACAATATTGTGCTTAGGTTATGGTTACTCCAGCTAGAAGTGACTCCGTTCTGCCTTATATTCTTTAGGCTTTCGCTTCCGGCGTCTTATGAAATTGAAATAGACATAAAGACATGGAGATTCTGTTCTAGTAGTGCAGCGTGGGAAAGTTATACGAAATAATAATAATACGTAGTCAAGAATGAGAGAGGAATCATTGGAAGGCTTCTGTGTACATTATTTAGATTTCCTGAATCAAGTTATATACATTCGGCTGGAGAAACTCTGAGGTACGAATATCACTGAACCCCCGTTAAACGCTGGCATTTATAGTGAAACAAACTTTAGACAGTTGGATTTCTCTGGAATAGTGGAAATCGTACAAATTGTCACAGGGAAGAAGGAGTAATATTACAAAGTGAAAGGGGAAACCGAGAGCAGAAAAACAAACGGACGCTCAAAGTTGGTTTCACAAGAGCCAAAATTGTTGACTGACTTGAGACTACATCTCGACGGAATGTTAGGTGGATGGTTGAACTGAATATTGCAATAATAAACGTACTGTTAAACCGTTGGGAAGTTCCCCCAATGAATTTCTGTCAATTTGATGGAATTTCACCAGATTCTTACACAGTTGATGCAATGAAATGCAATGTCACCCTTTGAAACGAGATGTGTGCCTTTTCCATTCCTTTTCAATTCTATTGGAGGTTACAGTAAACAAAAAGCAAAAAAATCGTAGTCGGGATCTCGACTACGTATTGGGTTGAGACCTTCACACATATAAATCATCGTTGTATATATTCCTCATCTCCTATTACACGTATATTCTTATGAAAAGTTGCAACATGTGTGTTCGGTTATGTTGCAACTCTAGATAAGAAAGAACAAGCAAGTTTTCTCCCATGTCATTGAATTTGATCGGTATCTGCGGTTTGGTTTCTGGCCGTTCTATGGTTTTCAATACAGCATAAAATGCGTTTCCTTTTTGTCTCTCATTTTATAATGCAATGTTGGTGGGAAAAAATGAGGGAAAGCATATAGCAATTTCCAATGGAAGCATAAGGGATGGAAAGATCTGAGATTAAACACTTCATATCTTGTTTGTATCCAAAGGGGAAATCAGAAACACGGGCTTGACATTAAAAGTCAGTCACACGATGAGAGAACGATTTCATTTTGTTTTATTGCATCACATTCTTCACATTACATTTACGTTTGATTTACACTTTCCCTAAATCGGTCAAAGGTTCCGTGCTTAAATGAAAGCACATTTTTAATTTCTCGCTTTGTACTCAACCTTTTTTTCAATACATTTTAATAGCTGGAAAAGCATCTGTTGACTTTTTTTATCCACAGACGTCCATCGAAGTGTTGACGAGCGAGCAATGCGTTTTTATCTCACGTAGACCCATTGATTTAGATAATTTTGTTACTTTATTTTAAAGCAATTAATATGTGGCGAACTTTGGGCGAAGCACTGATGAAATCACGAAGGCAATATAAAAGGCAATAAAACTTTGCACTGGCCATAATTTCTTGAGAGTTGTCAGTTTGTTGTCCAATTGTGAGACATCACGTAGAGACAGTTTTCATCAACCAATTGCCAGTGTCAGCATTAATGCGTCTTGTGCTCTCACTCTCCCACAAAGTTGCATAGCAAGCTGCTGCACTGGGATGCACAATGCCGTGTTGGTCAACCACGAGAATCTGTCTCAGAAGTTTCCGCTTTCAGCATCTACTTCGCTTCACTGTACCACACAGTGAGGAAATAAAAGCTACAAATAACTTTACAAAGTGCAATTTACACCACAGCAATTGTAGTAAAGCAGACAAAATCTCATAGACATGACACGAGCACGCATTCATTGGCATTTTCTTCTTTAACTTGCAGCGTTCTTGTCTCTCCCAGGAACGAGACAAAAATCTAATATTGCATTCATTTGCTCGTGTTTGCGGAAGAATAGACGAGGACGATGCAATGCGACGACAGAAACAGCAAAAAAAAACTTCCCAAATTGAAGAAATGAATGCACCAAATGGACATGATACTATAAGTACACAGTAGAAATGCACATTTCGCCTTAGAATCGCAGATTCAGCTATCTATCTTCATATATACGTGGAGGCACTCTGTTCTCGTCACATCACATCGCATCAAATCACATGAATTTGTACATTTACCGCAGATAATACCTCCTACATACTTACATCACATCTATCACATCCTTTCTGTTAGCAGTACTTCTTGAGCTTTCGTTGCATCGTCATGTCGTCGTGAGGTTTGTTGAAATAGGCACACATGCATCAATCTGCTTCAACGGGCAAACGGAGACGAAACGATGTACTATTGGGAGATAGGCATTGAATTACGCGTGATGACAATTCTACAGTTGTTCACTTCCTTTTCACTCGTTGTCGTCCGTCTCTCTGCTGCTGTCCTTTGGGAGTACATCGCCTTTTATAATGTTATGCAATATGCAACTAACTATTAGCTACTCACCAAATCCACAGAGATGCCAAACATTTTTTCGAGTTGTAAGCCCATTTATGCCCCCATATATGTGTACGATGTCTCAGAAGAACACCCGTATTATTCGTAAAAGCCGTTTTAAATCCCTTATTGCACAATTGCATTGAAAAGGACTATAATATGTGCATTCACTTTTTATAGAGAGGATGTAAATATAAATGAATGAAAAAATCGTACATATATATATATACTGTAGCTACGGTAAGTGCTACTGAAAAAAGATGATAGTCTTCTCTGCACTACTGCATTATAACAAAAGTGAAAGCAGTCTGACTGACACGACAAACTACCAAATATGTAGAGAAAATGACTCCGGAAATTACAAAAAAGGTTTTTCTCTTAAAAAAAAGAAGAGTCTGCAAGCATCTTTCTTACGTTTTATGTTCTTCTTCTTATTCCCCAAAAAAGTGCAGTCAACCGTGCCTATAAATTATATATAAAACTATGTAATATGTATACATTTCACTTGCATTCTACTAAATAAATTTGAATGAAGCTTATTGATAAAACTTATAAAACTCCATATTTGTTAGAAGCCTTCAAGAATCGAAGCTGATGGCCAGCATTATCACAGAGATAGAGTGTCGTATAATCAAGACCCTTTTAGAACTGCATGTCTAGACAAGCGTAAAGTATAAAGTTGCAAAATCTTGGATGTAACATTGTCTTCAATTTGCATGATCAGTCGTGCATATGTGATATTATGATGACAATGCAGCTTGTGTTTGTAGTATTTTTGTGCAAACGATGCATTTTATGCGTTAATGTTTGCTTGTTAACAATCTTCGAAAAACATTCAAAACTTCAAGCCATCATGAATATAACGATCTAACCTTGTACACAAAAGTGGGGCTCAATCATGATATGGGAATTGAACAATAAATAATAGCGCATTTCTTTTGCATCTTTTGGTGCATGACGAGAGAGTTACGGAACATGCTGACTCGACAGTTTCAAAATCTCTGCAACGACGTGACATGCATTAATTTGTGACCATTGTCCAGTTAGGAAGCTTACGTCCGTTGGCTGTCGACGAAAAAGTGCATGTAAAAAAGACAATGTCATTCATACTGCATGCATACCTTCATGTTATTAAATGATCCCCTATATATTACAAAGTTTTTCTTGGAATGTTTTCGCCGGGTTCAGGTTCTTTGATATTTTTTTTGGTATGCAGCAGTTTCAACTCTCCAAGCGGAAAGCTCATATTTATTTCCATTTCCGGACTACTAAAAACCGTTTAGAAAAACGAGCACAAAACTGCATGCAGATTAAAAATGTCAAGGCCACGTTTTGCTGAGAGTATTCTTTTCCTGTCACAGCTCTCTGGACATGCAACCCTGCACCAGCGACATGAAAAAGTGAATGCACAACGTACCTACGAAAATGCAGGTCTTGTGCTTGCAAGAAACTTATACACTTAACATTTCATATAACTTTCTCTACTCGTGCTCATACGCATTTGTAAGTTTCAGCTTTCCCTTTGACATTATGCTCATATTTACGAGTTGTATTCAAAGTCATTA
>JAQGAP010001887.1:0-17477 GCA_034697805.1 Orchesella bifasciata | reverse complement strand
GTTGCATTTTGCAACGTCCTGCACATTCCATTTATAATGTTCATCTTCATACTTGCATACTATTAATGTACCTAACAACTGATATCCCGAAAGAAATCATGAATGGGGATCAATATTGACGTAGTGCAGTGTAATAAGTAAATCTTACAATACATGCAAGAACTTTCAAACAAGCATGGAAAATAAAAAGGGGAACGGTGTACTTGATGGCCAAACAGATGATGTGGCAAAATATCCAAGAAAACCACAATTTTTCACTTCACGGCTGGGTTACCAAAACAAGTGGAAAAGGTAACGGCCTACTTAAAAAACATGCAGTAACCATTCTTAAAGTGCAAATAGTTAACTCAATAATTTTTACCTGAAGTTTAGTATTTGCAATCGGAATTCTTGTGTGATCAACGAAAGAAGAAGGAAAAACGCTCTGTTGACTACCAGTCACTTTCTTGGCTGGAACTAATTTCTTTACGTCAATCACGACAAACATGAAAGCATCTTACACAGCAAAACAAGCCTGCCGGCATCTGTCTATGGTTGATTTTTTATGAAAGTTCATACTTTGAAAAGATTAAGAAGTACACGTGAAGTTCCTTTTTAGACTAGAGTTTTGATTAGCAACATTATAACTTCCCATCCGCCACGCTGAATCTGAAGTCGAGTAATTATTGCTAGACTGATTGTCTTGGGAAATGATGGAAATCTACAACCCTCCAATGACTCCTTTACGGAAAGGTTTAAACTAAAAAATCTAAAATTCCAATTGTATGAAACAACTACCAATTCTCTTACGAAATCAATTTGAGCATATTACAGAAGTTGTAATCAATCCTCTAGTTTTAGTTTTGCCGAATGAAATTAGTGTAACTAATTAAAAACTGTAAAGATCTCTGATAGAATGCAAAAAAGTATTAAGTAGGTCATTATATACCCGCTTACACGTTTAAAAGCTTTCGTTGACAGCAAGAAAACCATAAAAGCACATTATAAGGCATTTTTTAAAGAAAACAACTTCGATCTATCCACCTTAAAATGGGAACGCTGTTCCGAGAACCGAAGCCATCTCAATAAATAACGAGGTCGAGAAATTGTCGTAACTATTACGGCAATAACATTTTCTTCTTACCTTTGAAAAATCCATTTGTTTGATTTCTCAGCTTCCACTTTTGTCAGAAATCTTCTGATAAAAAAACTGGAGAAATCAACTTCTTCTGTTATGCATTTTGTTTTCTCTGTAGTAGTTTTTCTACGTCTAATGGCTTCAAACTGTGTTTATTGGGAAACAAGGCAGAGAATAGATCAAACAAAATCATGATTTTTACATTTCGTTAGGTTGGATCAAGCATGTTAGAATAATGCAGGAAAAGAATTATAATTTACGGCGCATTAGATTATAAATTATACGTATATATCTTAAGTCAACAGCAAGAATCCTTCAAAGTTAACAATACTGCTAAATATATGCTTTACACGCAAAAACTTAAGCTGATAAAAAGCACATTCTCCTAGAGTGGAAAGGGCTCATTATGTACACATTAAAATAATTCTTTAACAGATATTTTAAACTGTACTTCAATCCTACTGTATGAAAATGTATGAATATATAACCTTCTAAATTATACAGTGCTAACTCGCCAAAGTTGTAATTTTACTTCCACTTTACATTTCAAGAAGACGTTAAGTTTAAAGAAAGTTGCGAGAAAGTGAAAGTACGCACCACTTACGAATCTCAGCTTACTCCAGATAAAGTTAGGCTTCTTGCTGTAACTGTCGAAGAATGAAATTTGCCGTTGTTACTTTTTCAATATCAAGCTACCCGAGTATGTCCTTCAACTTCACTTGTGAAATGTTAAATATAAAAACCGACAAAGAGGTGGTTTTAGATTTAGCTCAGATTTTATACCGGTTTCCTGTAAGATTTTGGGAGTAGATGTTAACTCCTTAAGCATTGAGTATTCACCGTTCATCCGAAATCAAGTCAGATTTTTCTCTTCTCGTCGGCATACAAATGAGCAACAGTTCAAAAGGATGAAAGACTAGCTATAGCTTCTACAAAGAGAAAAGAATCCCAATGGAGTCCTGTTTTGTTAAATTCATTTTCAACGTCATGCCGTAAATTATGTTCATGTGGACTTTCGAAATAACTCCATTACAAGTTTTAAATAAAGTTTTGTAAGATAACTTAATAATGGAGTGAGGCAGTAAAAGGAACATGTTTCATGATAATATCATTTTAATATTAACCCCTTTCACAGTTCAAACAGGTACAATTCAATTATTTCGCATGGTTCCACAGGTTGTTGAGACGCAGGATATTTTCCAGGCAGCCAATTACTTTCCCCAATAAAACCACAGGTATTGTCGCTTTCTCCAGCCAATCGATTGCTCATTCCATCTATCTGAAATGCATTCCACATAGGTTTATCGTATGGACTGACAGTTTGCTCGAGACTGTCTGTTCTTCGTGTGTTTCAAGGCCAGAATGGTCGCAACTTTGGAAGGAAGCACAGCATGTCTACATCAGCACACTGTTACATAGGCTGTGTGAATCCGGAACAACACTACCAAGGATGAATGGGAAAGGTCCCATAAGTTTTTGGATTCACAGCTGAATTCGTGCATGCAAACATGAATAGAGTTTCTGAATATTATGTTGATCAATCTCATGGGAAAATTTCTTGTCAACTCATTACCTAATAGGGACATCTATTAACACACGATGTTGATGACTTTATCAAAGGTTTTATTACCTTTATATGGAGTCCAGCAGAGAAAACAGGCCGTCACGATTATTACAGTAATCTTCAGCGTTCTCTTATGCACACGCCGCAATGCTAACTTGTTTGATCTTTCATACTCCTTATCTACATAAAAACCATTATATTGCAAATAGTTTTGCAGTTTTCACCTTGAGAAATAGAGATTGTAGCGAGTACCATGCCACTGACTCTGTACATCCAAAGGGAACGCTTAGAGTTATTAGAAGCCAGTCAAGTTGTAATCCAGCTCGGTTCCCGTTGTTGGAAAAAAGTTGTATGTGAAACATTGCTCACACTGCCTGAAAGTCTGAGAAAATTAGGAAAGTACAGTGCTTCTAAACTACCCGTTGCACACCGCATGTCACGCTTCCAATCCAAGCAACAAATAGCTTGATAGTTGGCCGCCTACTTTAGTCGGAGGTATTGAATGGTTTTATCGATCTAGTCTAATGCAAATGAGGACATAACCAGAGAAATATAGTCTAAAAATTCGACAAAATCACTTGAATTGACATTTCCTCCCCAAGTGACTGTGGTGTTCCATCCAATCTGAAAATCAGCAGGAGCGACTTTCTCAGTGATACATATTTTTAAAAAATAGAAAACGCATAATATATAGCTTAGCTTGTCAACATTTAAAGGGAAAGGAAGATGTGAAACTTGTGAAACTGAAGCGGAACAAGCCATTGTTTGCCTCTGGAAAAGTGAAAGCAATAAAAGCAAAGCTGTGAATGGACTTTAACATTTGGATGAACAAATGAGTTTAATTGCGAATTTTGATATTATTTGACTTTGCTATAAGCCTAGGCTATTGGACTTTTTTATTTTTGTGGTAGAATTTCCTTGGTATTTAGGATTAAAAATCAATCAAACATTGCACATCTTGCACATTTCCTTTGAACTGTTTGCCAAACCTAACCCACCATAGAATTCCATTTTCAAAGAATTTTCGATTGGAAAAAGGGTTCACATGAAATATTAAACATAGGAGAGTGTAATGTGTTATAAATAAATAAAAGGGACCTGGTAAAATTGTTTGAAGTTTCGGATTACAGAAATTACTTTTGTTGTGTTGTCTAATTGTAGAAACCCATTCATTAGAACAGAACCCATGTCTGTTTCGCCATTTCAAGATATATCGGAAGAAGCTGTTTTAACCATATCTCTAGTTTCTTTTAGCCTTTTCACAAAAATTGCGTTTAACACTGTCTATTCATTTTCACAGAAATACTTCTCAGCTTGCCCCATCAACTTTCAAATTAATCCGTTTGTATGATACGAAGCTGGCTCTTTCCTGCTGCAAACTTGGGATTGAACTGGAGTATATTGTTTTGTGCTGAATCACTAGTCGGCGTCGGTTTACGGAACTCTTGCTTTCTTCAATTCCTTTCTATGTCATGAACAAAGTGACAAACTGAACATGAAATACTTTACTTACCACAAGAAATACAAAGGAGTCGACTCATATAAATAAGACCTCAACCCAACCTATCGTGAAGAGCATAAATCCGCAATAAGTTTCTTACTTTGTTTATTGTAGAAAATTGGATTACTTCAGTTTCTCTTGATAATGAAAGGACGCAAAATTCGACGTGAAGCAAGTACAGGTTAATTAGGAACATCCAAAACATTCATTATTGACAGAAACAGAAATTTATGCATGCCTGCGGCTCAAAGCAGAATTTTGAATGAGTACGAGTAGATGTCTGTAACAAGATTCTGTCCAACGAAGCAAAACGTTTGACGATAGCTTGTGTAATTGTGTAACCAAAAAATTAATGCCCCAGCTCAAATGAAATATGGTAGTACTAAATTGCTCCACATCAAAGGGCTCAAGAGACTACTGAAGGATTAGTGTAGATACCCTTTGAGTTAGACATTATGCTATAAAAATCCTTACATGAAGAAATTTTTCCTTCGATTCGTTATCCATCCTAAAGATATTATAACAGTACCCGAATATAATAGCGCTAATTGGTATAAATATGATATAATATAGGTGTTTTCATCATTTTGGGAAAAACCATTATACCTTTTACTCTGCCACAGCCCCATTACGGCTGATTTATTTTTACATTGTTCTCTTTTCCCTTTTACGAATATTTTTCGTTCTCTTTAATTTTTAAGATTGACAATTCCTGGAAAGAGATATGACTGTACTTTAAAAACAAAATTCACTTCCATCTCCATGAAAAGCTTTCTTAATCACGTTTCTTAAAATTGTTGTAGTCAACGATTGAAAATTTCCCTTGAGTTCCTGATGTAAAAGGATTACTTATTTGAGACAAATATCTTGACAGATTTGTTGATGAAAACGCCACCTGAGCACCCAACTTGAAACTTGTAAAATGAAGACGAATGAATTCAGACCTGAAGCCTTCTTCAAGATATTAAAATCACATCCAGACCAGAAGCATGTCAAGGCTGATTTTATTATGGTTGTCTTATAAATCCTCTTTCTATCCTTCAAGTTGGCTTGCATATTGTGTTTCAAAGGCGTAAATATTTTTGTTGAAAATGTCAGCCAGTTTGAGTTTGCAACGGATTCCACTACGTATGATTAAGTTAGAGTGCTCAAAGGATCGTGGAACCATCACAATATGCTTGACAGCTTGTGTCGCAATTGAGAATCGGCTGCTTTGAAAGGGGAAATGAAGTTGTAGGAGCAATAATTCAATCTGCACGCTAGTGTCTACCATTTCGGCATGATCTTGCATTGACTTCAAAGCAAAGTGGAAAATCAATCTTTTGATGTTCAGGTTGGTTGTGTGTTTGTACTTACTCTAAATAACCAACGTCTTCAAATTTTTACTCCACATTCCGAAATATCATTTAAATTATTTAAGTTTATGTTTACAGTTTTCAAATTCCGTTTGTTTTGCAGATTATTAGGGATTCTTGAACTACTGTCAGCTCATTGTTTTAATTTTGAATTTTTAAATTTCAATAGATTTAGAAGATTTATTTAATTTAACAGGCTGAGTGATAATATCTTCAAAACTACTACTAATTTTCATCAGCTTCAAAGAATTTGCAGGAGAAAATTACTAGTGCCTTGAAAATATGCCGTATTCTGAAACGCAGCTGGTATTTATAAAAAAGAAGGTTGGAGAAAGCAAAGCTACCGAAATGCTGCAATTCGATACTTTTCCGTATCTTCACAAGAGTCACTCAATACGTTTCTATGTTGCTCGCAAATCGGTGGATATTTTGTTATTTACTTTGCCATCAAAGCGTAAACTACATGCAATACGGCTTCTTTAAACCTTTAAAATTGCATATATATATATCAATATATTTTTAATGCTTTCATTCTCCGTTTGGTGGGATTAAAGAATGCCAAAGGAAATGTGCAAAAAAGAAAGTAAAGCTTTAAAAACCTTTTTACAGCTTTTTTGCCAATTTCGACATATAAGGGCTTCCCTAGTTTCTCGTTGCGTGATTTAATTCATCCATTAAGTTCAGCTCCAAAAACCTTCACAACCTTCTTAATTGAGCATTCAAAAACCCTAGAAAGTATTGCATTAGAATTTCACCTGAAAGGTATATGATTGGAGTTGGGACACTAAGACCTAGTGTCTTTAATTTCAAGGCTTTTTGGAAAAACTCAATTGCCTTAGATTTTTATCCACATACGTTTTGTGTATGTTATCAGCCGGCTCCAATTTTTTTCATGTAAAGTTCTGAAGCTTGTTTTTGATGAAGAAAGTTCTAAGTATTCAGGTCAAGGTTTTAAACTCATTAAATTTTAAACTGACAATTTTGGGCATACACAAGAAAAGTTAAATGGCTCAACTGCTTTTATTTTTAAGGAAAATGTCAAAATAATCCCGAGAACTGCACATTAAGCTCCCTTATACTAAGCTATCTTGCATTATGTCCTAATTAGTTTTTCAAAGATTCTTTACTATCCGAATCCACATCAGAACGTATGAGCCCTTTTTACACAGTGTAATTTTCTTTGTGGGCTCAGACCAGTTTAATCCTACTGATTTCTCAACCTCACTGTCTAAATATTTATATTTATGAAATATGTGCAGACACTGAAGACCTTTTATTTTATTTTCTAATGTTAAACGAGTTCTTCAAGCATGTTGAGCAAGACTTATTCGAACTGTATTATGTAAATGTACTTCTTTCTTCTTATTCGGAGACTAGGACTTTTTTGCTACATATTGAGAAAGGAAAAATTAAGAAATAATGAGTTGGCTCATTAGGTTTTTGGGAGTTTTTTAGCTCTCACATTCTACCAGTTCCCCAAAGCTCTACTTGTTAGCTCTAATCGACCTTTTCCTGTCGTGCCTATGAAAAATAATAGGTTACATGTTATTTCGTAGCGATTTCATATAGAATACGGAACGGAAAAGGGGTCATTTATTGTGCCATAGAGTTCCATAAACTTTCCTTAAATGACAAAAAAATTGATCCATATCTTGAAAATTACCCACTTTACATCCCAAACTTTTTATTTTTGTCTGTATCAGTGGAGTTTCATACGATTGAAGGTTGTTGCCAAATTCACCGAAAATAAATCATTTCCTTTGTGTGTTATTTGCTCGGTACTGATGTCCCAAAATATTATGAAAACTGTTCCAATGAAAAACAGTGCTCCTCGTTAGAGAAAGCAGGAATGAGATTAAAGTTGAGTTCGGTAGGTTGAACAATGCTATGTGGCACTATTTGTTGAAAGATTGTTGGTTTACAAAATGAAGAATTTTGAAACGTAGGCCAACAATGACTTGAAATATTAAATAAAAAATGTTTGATTAGCTCACGTAACGTTTATTGGGATTTGAACTTATTATTATTATTTTTTACCAAATATTTACAACTAGAAATTGTGTCGCTCTCGCTAAAATTAATTTTCACGTCTAGGAACGAAGACAGGCGGAAACAAACCATATCGGTACGAGCTTGTTCAGTCTTTCTTACAAGCATGTAGTAAATGCATTGACTTTCTTTGAACTTTCACAAACTTTTATTCATATTTAAACTTAAATGAAATTTTTCAGGTGTAAGAAATATGCTCCTTCCACCTTTACACGTACGTTTCCCGTTCCTCGATAAATCCACTGTTGCAAGCTGCCTGCTGATGAACTGCAGTTTGAGCACTACACCAAACACTCTCCTCGTTTTGACACTGGTCTTCTGCGGAGAAAAAATCATTGTCATCTTCATCATCCTGCGAATTGTGTTCCCGACTTTGCAGTCTTAGTGCAGAACAACCAGACACTGCGCTGTGACTATAGTAAATTGCTCTTCCCGTCGCTAGACACAGCACCACAATGTTGACAAGCATTGCAAGAGCCAGAAAAATGTACAATGGGACTAAAAACCAGGTATTCTGCCAAGACGTTGAAGAATCTGTTGGTTCGACCGCTTCTTTTGTGAAGTTAAAGTTGTCAAATAATCTTGATGCATTGGAATCTTCTTCCATATTGATTTCAATTCAAAATATTTTGTGAAAATTAAAACCACTCAGTTTATAACAATTTGTTAGCACGGGTAAAAGAGTATGCTTACAGTCTACTACCAAAATAACAACTGACAAGGTTTGCATTCATCCCCGAGCTTATGCTATGAAATTTGAGTTCATCCATGCTTTAAAATAAATATCACGTTTATGTCTTTGTAAACCTCCAAGTTGCTCACGTTTTCCCGTACATATTTACATGTACTTTCTCTACAAACCTTTGAAGTGCTAACTAATCTCTATCATTTTTTTATAGTTAATCAGTGAGTAGAAAATTTAGCAAAGTTGATTAAAGTAAAGCTTGAAATCACTCACAATCACACTTGCAAATGTTACAAAGTTCAAAATTATGAAACAGCAGGGCAACGTGACCTGTAATTATTCAAAGCTTGCTGAAAAGTATATTACGAAGGACGGAACACGTTGCACAGGTTTTATCAAAACATCTCTCAAGAATAAATTGAGCATGTTAAACAGGATGTTTATCAATACAAGAGGCACTGTGTCTTCAATTCCAAAATCTGGGTTCCCTTTCCACTAAAATAATTGGGATTATTATGTAAAAATAAGTGCATAGCTGGAACTCACGTGGAATTTTTTTCAGGGAACTAAGGATAAAGCACAATGCTCAGACCTTTTACTCTAACTCACTCGTCCTCGCCGTCTATTTCTTTTTCGTGGTACTGTTAGTCAAGCTCAAAGCGTCTGTGCCAAAACGTTCAGATGGCAGTATCTGTGCTAGTTTGTTTTTGTCTAGTGGAGTAACTTTCGTGTTTGAGACAAGCCAGCAAAACTTGCATTTAAAGATTTGGAACCTGTTTCCAACGTTTACCTAGTTATGCTTTGATGGCACGGTGAAAGTCCTGGATAACGTGGGTGGTAAAGAAATTGCTAGCAATTGACTACACGTTTTTCTGAGGCTACCCCAGTCCTTTGCTACTTTACCCTACTCAATGAATCGAACACTACTTCTTCGGCACCGATTGCACTAGTATTCTTCCAAAGTTTTGTGATAGTTCCGAGTTTTTCCTATGAAAGCAGTGAAGCGGCTAAACATAATGTTACGTGTTGATTTTGAATAATAAAAACACTAAAGCTTGTGAAGCTTCCAATGCTTTGTTGACAAATACGTGTTCCATATGCTACTAGTTTTTCATAGAACTCTAGCGTATCGATGGAATGTTCCCGAATTGAAGCTTGCTGAACCCAAAATCTGTTGAAAGCGTGTATTTATTTGACGTAACTCTAAAATCTCGTCGACGTTTGCATAGTATTTCGTGGAAACCCTTGGTCTGAGCTGTGTTCGACAGTAGACATAAGTGATTGTCTTCCTCCTACGGAGTGTAAGCGTTCACGGTTGTTTCTACATTTTGCGGAAATATGTATACAAAAACGTTAATATGTAAAGCTTATGTGTAAATACAAATGTGCAAATCAATTTTTTTGTGAATTGGGAACTGAATAATAATGGGTTGAATTCTATATCATTCCACTCGGATAACATTTTTGAATGGACGATTTCTAGGGTAAATCATTCGTGGGTGTCAATTTCCAGTGGAATAGATGGCAACGAATTTTTAAGCCTCTTAATTATTTTGATTTTGAGCTTTCGTATTTTTCTTTAAAACTTTTCAAATCTCGTTTGTTTGGTGATGTTGATGTTGACTCTATGATTTAAAACAGTATCCATATAACAGTAAATTATTTTTGTTTTAGTTCTTGTCATTATCTGAAAATGTAAAACGCATTCATTCAATAATACGGAATTAAACCAGATATTTTGAAATAACATCATTTATTATAAATAAAAGTTGAATTTAATTCCGATACACGTCGAATCATGTAAGCGAAGAAAGCGAGCAGCCAATCATGAAAATAATGACAAGCTTTTCAATGCACGTCATGAAATTTAGGTAGAAATTTTAAATTTTTATTGCATCATGAACAGATCACATAAGTTTTAATAGAGAAACAAGTACTTACTTAACCAGAATGATGAGCTGTTATAATGTTTATATATAATTATTATATAACGTTGATAGGGTATAAAAATAAAACGCGTTGATGGATCGGTTGCAACAATTGTATCAGCTTTAATACCAATGAATTTTACGCTTTTGCTCAGAATTTCCATTATAAACGATCAAGACTTGCAACACTTTAAAACGAGAAGTTTTTTATTTAGTCGATAAAAATCATCATGGTATTATGGTAGTACTGAATGGTAGTTCAACAAATTTTAAATTTTACTTAAGACAAACGACGAAAGTAGAATAAGCTAATTCAATTTCGCAATGTAAATTGTTCATGGGATTTTCTCCTGATTTTATTAATGTTTTGTTAATTGAAACATTGGACACACTCTATTCAAAAGCTTCTTAGGAAGAGAAATATTTTTTAAACAATTTTACTGCCTAAATTTGCTGGAAGGAAAAATGAATATTCTATTGAAAAAAAAGATTGGAAGATGAAATTGGTATAGCGAAATCCAGACAGGAAAATAAGGAACCAAGTTTGACAAAAGTTGTATTCGATACATTCACATGAAGCTTACCCATTGTTTCTATAAAAAACAAAACATTCTAAGAAAATCAGGGGAAACACACTGGAGCAAAGTACATTGCAAAGTTAGCTTAGCTCCTTCTAGCACCTACATTCACGAGAAATAGAATTACTTTGGAAAAGATATTAGAACTTAAACTATCACAAATGAGCTTTCTCAATACAAAAATAACATGGTGAGCGCGCAGACATAAAATTAAGCTGATGTAATCTACCACAAGTCAGGCTTAATTGCAGCCTTTTAGTAACTAACATGGCTTTGACTCCCCGGATGAAACGGATGCTACAAAGGAAGCCAATAATACTACTGGAGCAAATTCTTAAAATCTATACTTAACTGCAGCATTTATATTGACGTAGGAAGTAGCTTTATATCTGGAGAAAGCAAGCTTAATTAGTTTTTATTTGGATGAACTGGCTTCGTCGTGAATCAGACAGATGATTGTCCTAAAAGCCCAATAAGTTTTAGCAAGGTGGAATCAAAGTAAAGGAACTAGCTGTACAGAAAAATCAGGCTCCGATTTGAGATTTTTAAGGATAGTATGCACTGCAGTTGTCTTGTTTAAAAGTATTTTCACAATATGTTTGATAGGTGTCAGGAACAAATATGTGAGAATCGCTTGTTTATTCAATATGAGAATAATAGTAAAGTTCCTGTTAAGCAGTCTTCTGAAAAATAGTGGCAAGGGAATCTTAAGATATCTACAAATTCTGCAGTGATCATGAAACCTGATTGAAGTGAAGAATAGTCCTAATGTGTTTAACATGAATGTACTCACGACTTCAATGAGACGACGATTGACTTTCTAAAATGGGAAGGATCGTGTTCTTGGTTTTATGCAACGTTGGATGTATTTAGTAAGAATCACTCAACAAGTCAATCAAGAATCATTCAAAGGTCTATGCTCCGTTCTGTGATTTTTGTGAATTGTATTATGCCGAAACAGATCAGCAAGATACAGACGTCTGTAACACTTGAAAGTTTCTGTAGAGTCTGCATTTGGACAGCTTATGGTCTGGTAAACATGTTATTTGACTATAATATGGGATGAAGACAATCAGCTTTATTAACCAGATCTATTGTGAATGAGCAGAAATCCACATGAGGATTGCCAAATGTTTCAGTGCAAATAGTCATCCCTATCTCATCTCATAGAATTGAAAGAGATATTTGCCTACGAGCTACATAATACAAAATCAGGACAAGTGTTTACTCAGACTGGAAGCAAACTGCAAATCAGTCTGTTTCCAAATATGGATAACAACACGCAGGAAAACTCTAGACATGATGGGACCACATCAACTTATTTCCGTTGGGTATTTGTGGGAAAATATGAGTGTTTGCTCACATTTTATTACAAGTCCTTAAGGCATGATTTCTGCAACTTATTTTTAGTTAATTTGATCAACACAAATTGTACTTACTGATAGACGCAAGCTTCAGTGCAAAAATTTTTACAATAATTTTTAGAAGTTGCGAAAATTCCAGTAATAAAATTATTTTTGAGATGCTTCAAAATCTGGAAGTATAAAAGTTCTGGAGTAATTAATTTTAAAGGAATTTTCTCTGCAAAAACTCGAACCGCTTAGATAAATACATCAGAGATTGACAGTTCGATGAGTTATTTTTCTGAGAACAAATACGTGCTTAAAATCCTCAAACAATTCTCTCTAGAAAGATTGCGAGTGACAATTCTCAAGAACGCAATCAATCTTCGGTTTTGGATAATGATCCTTGTTCCAAGAAAATTAATTTGGAAAGTGGTTATAGCACAAATGTTGGTGAAAGATGAGTCTCCAAATTCCGAAGGGGTTTTGTTGAAGTTGACATGCATTAACAAATAAATTCCGTTCCAGAATGATTCAGATTCTCATTTCCATTACGAGCTGATAAAAGGTAAAAGGATACTGTTTATGAACAAAATGAATAGTAATTATTTGTTCTGCGTGCTGCAATTTTCACTATGCAATTAACATCAGTTCCTGTAAATCCGAATGTCTCTCTTCATTATTTATTTTCTTGAAATGTTGCAGCGCCAACTAGAATAATTTATATGTTTGTAGTGACATTTTTCTGCGAATTTCATATTAAAATTACGTTGCATGTATGCTCTATAAGCTTCCAGAAACGAAAACCGTTTTATAAATACATGAAACAGCGTTGCCAACTAAAGTCCATGAGGAGTGAAACATTAGGTCAATGTTTATATTAATTTGTACTAGAACAACTTTGTAAACCAGCACAAATACAAACCGTGGTATTTTTCACAAATTTATTACGTGTTTATTCTTCAGCACACACATGAATTAGTTAATATTCTAAAACATCACTACATTCCTATCTTTCAGTAACAGACTTACCAGTTCCACATTTCGTTTCTCAATCCACTTCAAAAATATATAATTTATTCAGAAAGCTCCATGTAATCCACATCAGTCTTTCAGTACCTTGTCAGGTTTTAAGTGAAGAGCTCATTCCTTATTCTTTTCTAAACTCTGTTCCGTTAAACTACATTTACATCTAAATATTTAGAAAAAATGGGTTTCCAGAATGCGAATGATGTCAGAAATTATAACAAAAGTTTGCTCCCTTTTTATCTCCCATCAATAAACCGAAAGTTGGTTGCAGAAACCGATATATGGTAGCGATTAGCTCTACCTCGTTCTTGGAATCGCCATGGATTACTACTACAAAATCCCATGGGTCTACCTGTGCAGCAGCATGTGCAATGCGTCACTGGAGAGGGGATAATTGGGATAGACTCACTCCGCGGTGTGGCTGTGACCCTGTTCAATGTCATCATTTCTATGATGGTAGTACCTGAGTTCCGATCGCCGCTACTTTCATTTGATGGCCTTCCACTTGTTGCCATTCGAGAGCGAAAGTGAATTCGGGGTTGAATTTCATTCCCTGCCTGATTAAGAGAGGCCCCACCATTATTCCCGGTTGATATCCCATGTGCACTCCGTCTTATCTGGAAACGACGATACTCTCGACGAATGGCATCCCTCACATCTCTGCTCACAAAGCAGTAGAGAACGGCCACAAAAAAGCCTTGGGTTGAGCCGCAGAGTGTGTTGAGGATGACAAAATATTTGTTGTATTCTCCACCCGGATTATAGAGAAAAAGGAGATTGTTTATGCCGAGAAGAGGGAATAGGAAGAGTGTGGATTTTAGTGCTCGACTGAAATTCCAAATAGTGAAAGTTTTTAAAGTGCAAATTCCAACTAATTTTTTTACAATGGTTAGATAACTTACCGAAATTGAGCAGCATCAGAGAGTGAGTTACTTCGCTGGGCTTTTGTCAGCAAGATTCTCATTATGTTGATCAAAAAGAGAAAGTTGACCTAAAAATAAAAAAGGATTTTTTTCGAATGACCTTTTGTATTTTACGCCTACGCGTTTTTTCAAAAAAAATCAATGGTATCCAACTAAAAAGCCCACAATTTTTTAGGATCACCTTCTACTTTCATGGCTCCCACCTTTTTATAATGTATTGGGAAATGGAACACTCCACAATATTTTATTTCAAACACTTCAAAAAAAGTGAAAGTGGTTGAAACGTTTGAAAAAAGAAGCCACTTGCAAACTCCCCTTGTTCAAACACTCATGATATTTTTTGAGTGGGTTTTTCTTCAGAACAGTCTCATCATATCATTAATTAGAAAGGATACTTAGAAGCATGAATTATTTAGCACAATTGGACCATCCATTACTCCGCTTTTATTTGTATTGTTTAAATTATACAAGCTTAAACAAATACTCACAAATAAAGCGAATATTATGGGTGCCAGTAAAATCCACAGTTCCAGGCGCTCGCTGTAGTCCTTCCAGCATTTGACTGGGTGGAAAGTCTCCATCATTCCGGCATAAACTCCGATAAGTCCCATTGGCAAAACTGAATAAAAACCAAAGAGAATGATTGATAACGTGATTGTTTTTAAAGGAAATTTAACAATGCATCAAGGACTTACTCCACCCAATAACATAGTATGTTTTAAATGGAGTTCCTCTATCAAAAACATTGGTGGTCAATCTTCCATGGAGATAAATCCCCTGGATAAACATCCAGTTAATGGATGCAACAGCCGCGTAGAGATTCAGGGAGAGTACCATTTTGCAAATGAAATCCTGTAGAAAGTAAAGCATATTAAAATGTAAACTGCGGTAAGTTTTATGGTGAAAGTTTGGAAAACTTACATCATTTCGGTAGTGATTTGTACGGTTAAATACAAACGGCTCTGTGATAACTACCAGCAAAGCGCATCTAATTAGGAGGGCAACCATGAGATGCACATGCACATGAACCCTGTCGCACCATAAGCATCTGCAAATCCAAGAAAGTACTTAACTTCACTTCAAAACAACTTACAGAATCAATAAACAGATAAAATCTTACTTGAAATAGTAGAAAATTGATAGAGCTCCCGCTAAGCAGACAAGGGAAAGGATGGAACAGACAAAAAGAATGATTTGAACGGCCCTCACAAGCTTTCTCTCCTCTTCCTAAAGGGAAACCGGATTTTACACTTGAGCTAATTTGATGAGATGAAGTCAAATTCACTGAAACATAAAGTAACTCACAGATTTTGAAGCGTGCATCTCAAAAGAATCTGCGCATTCTGTGTAGTTTGTCCAGTTGCCCATGAGCCACGTTCCGTTTTCAAGACAGACTCTGAAAGCCGTGCCTAAAATTCGATATGTACGTCATTGTTTTGTTTGCATTAAATTAACATCGGAAACTTACAGAATAGTTCAAACGAGAGAATTTTTTCTATTGAATTCGGATTTCTCAAATAAATAACTTACCTTGAATTCGAGATGCGTAGGGTTGTCTCATTTCTTGGAGAATTTCTGAGCACTCCCTTGATGAAACGGTTCCATTTGGAGTAGGCGGCCAGCAATATACATTGTCCCATGTTGCGTTGCAATACGATCCTAAATCAAATAAGTTTTTTATATGCAGAGCTAAGCAGTAATTCAAGCTTGGTTATGCAAGCTTGGCTCTGTGTTCCCTAATAAGCTCATTTGTGACACCTACTCGAGTTACTTAATATCTTATCAGGTTATTGTAAGGAAGAAACAGTAAGAACCAGCTAAATTAATTCGAAGAAATTGCGATAAAAACCTTTGAAGCAAAAATTACAAAAGTTCAAAGCTGAGCTAGTCAAAGAAGCACAATTAGCTTCCAATATTCATGACACGCGAAAGATAAAACGAATTTTTGATTGGGTGTTGGATGCAGAAGGCAGGAAGGCTTTCATGTTAAAACAGGTTATGATGATCAGCTCTCAAGATCACTAGAAGAAAAAGCTGAACTAAGATGGAACAACAAAGCTAAAACAACGCCTCAAAGAAATGAATATATTTTGTGCTGAGCTACCCATTTGTCAAACCATGAGCATCATGGTGTTTTCTCTTCAAACGGAATTCGCAGAATAATACTAAATTTAATTTATTGTAAATATTGCTTCTTGATCTCTAATGAGTTACCGGAAAATTTGAGCTTCTTACATCTATTACGTTATATTGCTAGACAGAGAGATGAGTTAATAATAGGAAAAATTAATTAGAAACTTTCTCATCTCATACTGTCTCAAGTAGAAATGGTTCTTGAAACGCATAATTCGTGCTCAATGTTAATGTTCAAGACAGATCATCAATATCTTCAATTTAGTGAAGTTTTATCCATTTTTCAATTTAGAAAGTTGAAGAAACAGTTCTCATATTCATATTAGCTTTGGGAAAATGAGTTTATAATGTCATGTTGGAGTTCCGAACATTTGAGATAAACTAAATAGGACAATGGTGGGATAATTATATACAGCCTAAAATTTTTATTACCTTCCTCTAAATCCAGTTGATTAATCAACCACATTCTCAGCAAACAGGAAACACCTGGTGCCTTTAAATCTTCGAGTTGAGACTCTTGCCAATCAGTCAACGGATGAGATAAGTTTTCCCAGTGACCTTGAAGAATTTGGGGAACCATGGATTGAATGAGATCTTCAGTAGGTTGAGAAAATGTGGATGAATAAAAACTGCACTCGTCTCCACACTCGTTGCTCTCCAAACTAGCAACAACTTTGGTATCGTAATCTGCCATTTTTGAACTCTAATTGAGTTTTACCCTGACTTGGTAATTAAATTAGTTTGATTTGAATATATATTTTTTTAATCTGAGCACAACTGGACAGACGTGGTATAAACTACACCGAAATTAAAGGGTTTTCTCTAACTCTCACAATTTACTTTCACTTTAAAGAAAGCAGGTCTGGTTACATGGCTTTTAGGGTTTGAAAGAGCTGCTGGAGCACACAAGTTGATGAAGGAAGAGCTGGCTACCGACTGAACGCAATGAAGTACCAAGTGGCAATGTATTCCTCACTGAAGATTGCTTGGTTTAGGAATTTCATATTTAAGGCAAAAAAGATGCCTGATAGCCTATAAATAAAGCTGCTCAAGTTTGCGCATAAAAAATCAACCTTCTGTATTTTTTGCAAGATCGGGATCACATCATCGTAATGAGATGAGATTTCTTGGTACTTCTAATTCTCCTAAAATCAACTTCAACGATTGTATAACTTATTGCAATGCTTGTTTATTTTTGAAAGACGAAACTGGAGGGCGAGCTTGCTCGCCCGACTAGTGTCATATCAACGGTGCTTTAGCACCGTGGATTCA
>JAQGAP010001886.1:0-17485 GCA_034697805.1 Orchesella bifasciata | reverse complement strand
GGAGGAAACTGATGTAAAAATTCAGAATGAAAAGTGTAGGTACGAGTAGCACTTATATAATTGCTAAAATCTCCATTTAACATCACTTGTTTTCACACTCATCCATGTTGTTTCATAATTTATTTATCTCATAATCATGAATAACAATTTAACAGCTCGGTAGCTCGCTCTCTGCTCCTGCTGCACATTAATTTTGCTCCTAATTGTTCTTAATGTGATGATAAGAAATGATGGGGGCAACTTTGGAGGAAGCTACCTTTTACTTACTCACATAATAATATTCATGTTTTCCTTCTACGTGCAAATTTTCCACTTGTTTGCACACAAGCACTTCTTGTGCCGCTCCTAAAACATACAATTTACAACCAGTCACACATGTTTTATATCACACATTCATTGTACCTAATCATAATCATTATCATCATGAGCTCCACTTCTTCTCGGAAATCGTCTTTGTATCAAAAACATTTTCATGTATATTTTTGTTACAACTACTTGCTAGTTAGCAAGTTTATACCTTTGTGGTCTGCTATCCTATCCCATCTCGTGTTCGTATCTCTACCAAAATCAGCGGAAAAAATAGTAGGAAAGGGAGGAAAAGAAGAAGTTAAAACCTGTTTGAGTCCCACCAACTTTGCACCCTCTGCTCTGCTCACTTCACGTCACTTGGCTCACTCACTCAACTCTTATTTCCTGCAAAAGCTAAAACCATCATGATCATCATCAACATCATCCCAACTTTTTAATAGATAAGAGGAGTTCGCCGCATCACCAGAAGAGTAATAAGTTAAGTGAGTCAGTGAGTGGAGGGATTGAAGCGTGAATAAAACTTTTTTTTGTATGCTTTTAGCACTTTTTTCTTCCAAAATCACTCACATCACATTTAACATTACTATTACATTGAGATACATATGTATATTATGCGGTTTGCCTTTTTTCTGTTTTTTTTTTCATTCTCGGTCAAAATGTCTGCAACATTTCATCAATCTCATAAAAATTTTAATGCATCATGCTCACCGTCTGGGGCTCACACTGATTTCCTGACACTTTTCACATTCACCAACTAAAATACACAACGAAGCTGAGGTGTAAAGTAAAATGACGGGGAATGGGAATGTGAATAACAGATTTTTGCAAAAAAAAAATATACCACGCATGCAAAATAGAAGGTTCATTTTGTGTTGTTATTTTGTTGCAAGAAACTGTTTGAGATGCAGAGAGCTCCCCATCTCACATTTTATTTGGGGAGCATGACTACTTTATCAAATACATCCAGAGAGGTTTATAGGTATATGCACATGATAATAGAATTTGGGTATATCCTTTCGCTACATGCAGAGTAATGTATATGTGCTCATTTGTATGAGCAAGAAAGTGTGCCCCTTGTTGCTGTTTTCGTTATGTTGGTGCGGCTCCCTGGGAGCCCAGAAATAAAAAGGAGATAACAGCAGGTAGTAGCGGAATTGGTAGGGTTCTCATCTATTAGCTTTTATTTTTAGTGAGAGCGAAATAGAAAAAAAGTCCATACATTGTGAAAAATTTCCTTACTTACTTACTTGGGGAGAAAGAGTTGAAGAAAAAAAAACAGGAGTAAGTTAAAGTCCCTAATAATTCCCAGATCCATCGTTTCACCTGTCTATCCTCTTGTCTTCACTCACTCTTATCGCACACCAGAGTACATTATATATTGGGAGGAATAGTCAGAGTTAAACTTATTTTTTTTTACAGGTAGCCCCATTTCAATTTATTTCTTGGTAGACTTATGTATATCACATATATTATGCGGATTGCATTAGGGTGGGCGTGTTCCAGCTAGAGCAGCTAGCTTCATACATATAGCCTTATATATTATGGAGAAATAAGGTGTAATCCAAAAGCAGGCAATTGTACACTCTTCCCCGAAAAACGCCCGCTTTTCAATATTTAATGACTCTGCTAATTTTTCACCACATTGGGCTTCCACGCACGCACACAACCGATGAGTGTATGAGTTATGTGAACCACTCACAATGAGACGGAATAGATAGCAGCAAAACTACTCGTTGTGGCCTGTCTACTTGTCAACACTTTGACATCAGCATTATTTTATGTATTTCTACAGGTTATTTTTCTCCTTTTGCTATATACTACTCCCTCCATTGTTTGCTAGCTTTCGTTTCGTTTCACCCGTTGTACACAGATATCAATATACAAATCAACATGACAAGATAATGAGACGTAGAGAGAGAGCGAAGCCGAAAAATATGTAGTTTAGGTTTAAAGTGTGGAGTTGTAGAAGAAAGACAAGATATTAGCATGTTTTACTCTTGCCGCTGTGTACAATATACTACTGCTCTCTTCGGCTTTCTCTAATTTGTCCTGGGTTCTCGAGACAGTTTGTAATTCCTTGTGTCTCCTCTCTCCTTCTCGTTTTATTGTCGCTCATTAAATAAAATAAAATTCATTAATTTGTTTCGTCTCCTTCTTTGCAGAATGTGCCAATTTGTTGGGAAGAGAGAAGAAGAAGAGAAAGAGAGAGAGAGACGAAACTACCAAAATTCTGCGGCTGGCTGGGAGTGACACTCTTTCTGCTTGAGGCTTGCTCGTTGCTCCTATGAAAGTCAAGTAGGTGGAAGATATGAACATGAAATTGAATTCAAGTAGTCCACCAACAAGAACAATGCTCTTGAGCAGAGACCTTACTTACAACGAGAGAGAGAGGAAAGGGATCTTGAGAGAAAGAGAGAGAAATTCATATGAGCTTGTTGAAAATGACATTACTTGAAGGGTAGGATTGGAGCACGATGATGATGATGATCATCAACATCATCATCGTCCTCACATCAACTCCACATCACCGACTGCGACTCCTTCCTTCGTTGCGACGTCATTCGCTGCTGCTGAGTAAAAATTTTGGAGGCTTTTTATACCTAGTAGCAGCAGCTCAAGTAGTCTGCCTGGTGCACTACCTATAACATCTCAGCCAGTTTTGACTAGAACTCATATTATAAGAAAGGAAAAAAGTAGTGGAGCTGCTAACATCACATCACGTCACTTACTCACAAGTTATCAGAAGAAAAGCGGAGCAGAAAAAGAAATGGAGAAGAATAGGAGATATCGATGAATAAAGCCGGGAAAGAAACAACCACTTGCTAACTTTGTGACAAGACAACCATTGGCTCCTCTATACCAAAACCACTTACTCTGCAGAAGGCTTATACAACTACTACTACCCACATCCATTCCATACTAAAATCGCACTCTCTCCCTTTCTCTTCTCCTGTTAGCTTTGTGTCCTTCAGAATGTGAAGGCTCATGACACGAAGATGATGATGACGACGATGTCCTCTCTTGCTCACCACCAGCAGGCCTTATTTCTTTTCCAAGAGGAGCAGTCAGTCGTCTGGTCCTACACATTTCACATCTTTTTTCGGCTTCGTATGAAGTAGGCTACCCAGTTTTTTCACAGCTTGGGGATGCTGTTGCTCTGCTCGAACCACTTCTGCACGACTTCGTTTCTCATTTACTCCACCACACCAGGACTCTCCTGCTGTTTCACAACTCAATTCTTTCTCCCTTCTTCTGGGGAGAGGATGTAAGTCCATGTTTTTCCTATTTCTCTCCATTTAACGGATAAGTATGATAGTAGTAGAAATGGTTGGGTATAGTTGCTCTCCTTGGAGAAATCCTTTTCACTGGATCATCATCATACAATCGACTACTACATTTCACATATGCTCATCATCATCCCCAATGCTCCATGTAGCTCTAGTCAAAACGTGTAGAAAAGGGAATCAGCTGAAACTGGAGATGGGGAAACATGACTATTCCATTAGGGAAACGGTAGTTGCCACCAGTGGGAATGCTCATATGCTACCTCATATCAAACAACCATATAATATGCTTCTCTTATTTCCAATTTCGCTCGTAATTGTCTATATCATCGAGACTAAATATTTCATCTTCAGGCTGAGAATGGGAAGAAGATGGGAGACTCTTTAAATGGAGACAATAATAATGGGAACGAACAAATATAAAAATCAGTGGGATGCTTGCGTAGGTGTGACTCTGTAAACAATATTGGGAAAGTTATGTTTTTCTATAGTTTGCTTAGGTCAGAATGACGATGATTACATAATATGTGAAGGCTTCTGTCTTGCTGAAAAATTAATTGCTGAATTGTTTTTGAACAAGTATAATATTGCAATATTCCAGAACAAAATGGTTTATAATGCTCAAAAACATAATTGGATCGATAACATGAAAAAAAAATCCCGTCTATACTTTTTAAACGTTCATTCAATTCTTATTTTTATGTCCGAAACCAAAACTCCTTTAATCTAGTAGGTTGTAAATTAATTACGCGCAGTTTTTACTTTAGGATGCCGTTTTTGTATAACAAAAACAGTGTGTATGTTATGAAACGTTTAAGTAGTTTCAACTTTTTTCCTAGTGAGCCTATTTCAACCATCTAATGGACCTATATACTATAAATCTCTTACTTTCTTTCATAACTATTGCAGATATTTATAAGGCATATATCGTACCTTATATGAATTTGATGTACTATGTTGCTGAAGGCAATTGAGAAGGGATGTGCTCTGCTGTCACCACATAGCCACTTAAGACATCTTCAGTTTTCCAACAAGCCATTCGAATTCAGTTGCTTTTTCAACTTGCGTCTGGACTCAAAGTATATAATACCATTACATTACGTCACGTCGTCTTCATACTTGTCTCCCCATTAGTGGTGTCATTATATAACGATGACTTTGGCACTCTTTATTTTATATCTCATTTGTTCCTGATCTCTTAGATAGCTCTCTTGGAAAAAATCAATTGAAATTTTGAGGAAAAAAGAAAAGAGAAAGTCAGTAGAAAAATTTAAATGGACAGTCGGATCGGATCGAAAAAATCTCTTTAAAAAACGTTTCCTATTCATCATTCAATATGATTGTCAGTTCAGAGTCCAGAGTCTAGTCCACTCACAATCAGAGTTATAATGGCTTTCACCAGATCAGGAAGAGGGCATCCTAAAACGGCCAACAAGTAAGCTCTGATGGTCTTTTAAAGACAACCATTAGCGTCAAGATGATGATGATATGATGCCCTGCCATGTTTTTTCGGAGCTTGTCTGCCCACACAGGTTTTTCCTATTAGTGGCTGACTATATCCTCCCTCTTCTTTTAATTTCTCCCACTTTCCACTCCTTTCTTTTCATCATCCTCTTCTCAACTCCTTCTGAGGAACTCCACCGGATTGCTCCACTTCTCCCAATCTGCGCTATTATTATTACTCCTATTGACTTTCCCCATTATGAGTCTTCTAACTGACGTGGTTTGCTTCGTTTGGGTAATGCAGTGGCGCAGTCAACATTTATTAAATTGTTTGTAGACGGATGGAATTTGATTTCTCCTTTTCCTTGAAACAATAAACTTGCTCTTCTTCCCTCTCCTTTTTTCTTTCCCATCCATCCCATTCCACCTTTCACTCTTCCTTTTTCCATCATTATTTTAGCTGATGGCTGTGTATTCCCCATCATTATCGTTATTATTAAGGCATGATTGTATGCAATCCCACTGTCAATTATGGTAAAACTTTGTTGATGGTTGTTTGCCTCCTTCGCTACTCCGTTGAGTGTCTTTCTTCTTTGCAATCAGTGTAACTCAAGAAGAACAGCATTGATTTTTATGTTCCTAATGCATGTATAGACAGAATATAACAACCATTTCCATAATTTTCCTCAAAGAAAAAAAATGGAGAGGAAGAAGAAGAAGATTCTAAACTGGTTCAGTTCAGTTACCTTTATTGAGGCGGAAGGGAGCTCCATTCCATTGTAGTACTTAAACACTATGAAACATACCTACTTTCTTTCTACTCAAACTCAAACTTAGTTACGAAGGGAAAACGTAACAAAAAAGGAGCTGAAGATTGATTTTCTCCAAATGAAGAAGAAGGAGCAGGGAGTAGAAAGAGCACATAATATAATGCCGCCATGCCATGCCATTAGCTCACCCATCACAAATATCATTTTCTTTCCTTTCACCAGTAATAACATATAAAATTGAGTGGTACATGCATAATATGTGATATCCTCCTCATCCTTTTTTTTTCTCTTTCCATTTCTCGGAATGGGCTTTTCAGTCCTCCCCATCACGACATTACCTAATGTATATATGTGATGACTGCTACAACGATAATGATTGGATGATATGATATCAACGCTCCTCGCTCCTCAATTCTGATCAGGTTCTCCATTCCAAACTGAGCCAAAGTGTGTGTAATGTTGGCTACGTGTGGGTACGTTGCAAAAAAATATGGACCTAAAACCAAACACGCATGGAGAGAGAGCCTCCCCCAAAAATCACTTTCTTTCTTATATTTTTTTCATATCAAAAGCCAAGTCTGCCTGCAAGGCCAGCTAAAAGGAGCTGAAGGACACGGTAAAATAATGTAGACACGATATGATTTCTTTTTTAAGCAGCACACCTTGTTCCAAGAACAATTAGACGGTGATGGAAATAAGAACTCGGCCTTTCCCCTTTTCCCAAAATTACTTACATTTAAAACAGGAAAGGAAGTAAATGGCGGAGCGGAAAAAGAATAAAATGGAATGTGTGGGGCGGATATGCTAAAAGGATAAAATGGTTGTTGGAATTCTCATGTTCAACATCGACTAGTTCCTTTTGAAGTGGAGCAGTTTTGATCATGTCAAAAGGTTGAAGAGTCCGAGAGGGAGAGCCTGTAGGGAAATTTATTGATCTTGATCACCATCTCACCCATCCCCAGATTTTGTCCATAAATTTTTACGCTCATGATATAATATCATATCCGATCGGGAATGGAATAACGCACATGTACACATTTTTTGCTATTTGAAAATATCAAATGGGATTTTCTTTTAGATCTACAACAAAAGTCATATAAAATAAGTGCTTGACTAGCTTTTTACAATGGTAATAATAGAATGTACAATGTTGTAGTAGAAAATAGTGCAAGTCGAAGAAAATGTATCCAACTTTGCTTTTTACGAACAGAGAAAAAAGTAATCGGGGAACAAAAAGGTGAATGTTGAAAAGAGACCCTTTCTTTTTTCCCTTTGCCCACCTTGTATTGAGCTATTGTACAAGAGACGGAGTGATAGCTGCTGATATATTTTGGGCTTTTTCTCCAGTCTACCAAGTCAGTTGACTCTTTGTGGTGGTGAAATCATGAAGGCAGCAGGCTGGGCTGAGGCTCTATTGACTTTCTCCCAATCCAATGTGGCGGTGGCCAAGACAACCAGGTGGCAAACATTTTCCCCCTTGCGAACCAGAGGCAATGAGGGAGACAAGTGAAAACTTATCACTTATCCAACATGATGGCAAAGAGGAAACGCAAGCACGGCCGTACATTTGATTTCGCATAAAAAATCCAGTGTACAGTTGTTCAATGCCTGATAGCAACTTTCCTTCACTAGAAAAACTAATAAGGACATGGAAATGCCTATATACATAAGTATATCGTGTAGATAAATACATGGGAAACATGTCAAAGTCAAAAAAGTTCTGGTTTCATGTTCCATATATACACAAGTACTACACTCCTCTCTGCTTCTAACTAACAAGGGCGAGAGGGTGACTGTCGCTTTCTGCACGTTTTATACACATAATTTCCAATTCCAGATATTCCTACTTTTATTGCTGTAATTACAAAAGTGTCACTCATTAAAACTCATTGAGAGAGCAAACACAGGGAACATGTTAAGCTCACACGGCTCCTCCACTGCAATTATTATGCTCGTGTCACTTTGTGGAACGTGAGTAAATCAAGTTGCGAACCTATGAGTTTCACCAATTGTAATGTCAACGCTATCAATGTCGCAGTTGGTTCACCACCTAATTTATTCTCCAAAATACATTTACAACCAAAATAAGATGTTTAAAAGCTCAACAATATTTTTTGTATGATTTAAACTCTAAACAAATAATAATAATATTGGTTTAATAATTATAGTTTTAAATAGGTTACATGTGACTAGCTTCCATTATATTTATTGACAATTTCCATTTCTCCCTTGCGGTTTATGCTTTCACCCACTTCATATTTTGCCATCCTTTCATAATCAACAGTACATAATACATATATTCCTAGTTCTCCTCTGCGTCGTATTTTGTTCGCCCAGGATAAAGGGTGTAATAACCAAGTGATAATACGCAGAGATATGAGTATTCCAAACAGGAAGTCACATATTATTACACCGATAAGAAAACAGGAAAATGCATTCAGAAATTGAGAGGAAAGGTGGAAAATAGCACCACACATCATATCACCCCACACATGTATGTTTCTTTTGGTTATTGTTGAATGTGAAATGAAATGTGTGACTATGGATCCACTCCATGAGTGCCTATTGATGTTGTTGCTGTTGTGCATGAATTGTAATGTGATGTGATGATGGCTGGTTTCAAAAAGGAAACAGACAGTTTACAAAAAGGGAAAGTGTATATTATTATTATTATCGAGAAAGAAAGAATGAGCATGTTCCAACGGATTGCTGAAAAAGCTGTAGAGAAGTATAGCTGCTGCTGTCGACTGTCGACGTTGTTCCGTTGTCGTCTCTGCAAAGTTATTTAAAGGAGTTTCCTCCGCTCAGCTTTTGTATTGATCTTTCTTTCAAATGGGGAAAAAATGCGTGTGCATTGCATATACCCTGCCTGCTTCCTACCTTTTAAGTTTCGCTTTTCTATTGAAAGTTTTTCGCGTACTTTCTCCCCTCCACCGTTTTTTTCATAAAGTCCGGAAGATTTCACTCAAAAAACTTGTGTGTTTAGGGTGTAGGGGCTGTAATATTAGGATATCATTGTGATTGTGTAGGTGTTGCGAGATAGTGCTACGATTCCTGTAAAAACTACTTGTATTGTAGTAGTATCCTATCGCACTTTCCGATGTTGCATTATGTATGCATGCATGTACATATGTACTAGAAATGTTATGTGCATACCTAATATCGGCTGCGTGTGGTATGGTTGTTCCACCCATGTTGTTTGAGACATGTATATTATATGACCGGATAATAAAAGGGAACTCGACTGCTCCTGCTACACCATCTAATATATTATGGTATATTATGCATATCTGATGAAACAAGCTGCTGGACAATAAAGAAAGTGGGAAGCAAAAGTAGTAAGACAAGGGAAAGGTGGCAATATGCATACATAATCATCATGGATGGATCACACAAGCAAATGGTCACGTCCGCCTTGTTCATCGTATTTTATGACTGTGATATTTGTATTATTTCCATTTTCCCTTGATTCCTTTGTGAGTTGGAGCTGGAGTATGGGGTCTTATTGCTTTTAGTTCAACTTGAAGTAATCGAAGAGAAAATCGTTTTGATCGTAATAATGTAAACGACATTTGGCCCACGGACATGATGATTGTACATACGTATTATGAATATGTAGCCATTAACCTGGATAATAAGAGCTGAAAGAAAGTCGGGAAGGTTGTAGATTGAGGCACTTATAGTCATAATAATAAAGTGTGTATGGCTTTTGCCCCTATAAAATCCAAGCTAGAACATATTTATACATAGGATTTTATTGGCAAACCTTTCCATTTGGATGATGGATGTAAAATGTGGGAGCTTTTCCTCCCCCTCAGGCGAAATAATGGAATGGAATGGATGCAGATTTTTGGAGAGGAAAGAAAGACAGCGTGTCTAGAAATTGAACACAATTTCCCAGTGATATTGTTATTTATAAGGGTTGATATGATATCATTTTATGCTTTTACACACACCACCAATAATCATCCTTTCTCCCTAATAATTCTTTGCAAATTGGTATCTATTGCGTGACTCATGTAAATTTTGTGCATGCCAATCCACTTATTAGCCCTCCACGATTGTTCATTATCCTTGGCTAGCGTGTGCCCATATTATGTTGGGCTTATACCCCATTTTGTCACATTCAAATGTGGCTGATTTCCTTTTTAGATTTGACTAACAACAGGCAGCAACAGCAAGCAAGCAACGTATGGCTTGATTACCTATACCATTTAGTAGTAGACTCCTTTAAAAAAAATTGTATTGGCTTTGAAGTAAAACATTATTGAACTCAAGAAACACACTCACACGCATTATCCTGGCCTTATTAGCTTTCCCTAAATATTCATGTATGCACATTTCTCAGAACCGGAACGGCACTCCTCTGACTGGTTGAAAGTGCCTTGCGCATCGTCACAGTCATTTCGTCATCATCAACAACAAGGAGAGTGTCGTCTCTTTGCTAGATTTTCTGATATTTGCTTTTATTCTCATCTGGCTCTGAATTAAAAAGGAATATATTAGTTGTGCATCATTTTCCTCATCCTTTGTGTAACTATTGTCATACAAATGAAACCGAAATTATGTATTCATCGAGGATGAAGGAGGTAAAGGAGCAAGCACGCACACGAAATGAGCACTCCACATTAGATGAGCATACTTATTGTGAAACTGTGAGAAGAAGTCAAGTCAAAAGTAGCAAAGGTCTTTCTTCAACGGGAGAAAGGGATCCACTGAAATGAAATGAATGAATGCTACCATAAAACAACACAAATAGAAGCAAGTTGAGCACGAAAACAACAACGAGAAACAGACAGACGAGTTTTAGTGGCAATATACAAACAATTATTTAGTAGTTCATTCTCAAAGGAAAAATATGGTTGGCTTCTGGTTTAGGGTCTCTTGACTAGATTGAAATTAAATGGGTTTACCTCTTTTGCCTGGTTGGATGGATAATATGGATGTGGATGTGATGTGTGCGATGGGCGAGTTTGATAGTGAACCGAGGTGATTTGCTTTTACGTGTTTTCGCACAATAACTCTCTTCAAATTCTTCATACTCTTTGATATGCAAAAGGAGCCCGAAATATATAAATGTGTATGGAGTCGTTGCATTAAATAATTGTAATGCTGCTCCTTGTTTGGGAGTTCGTGTGTGTTCTCTATTTACTTTCTTCTCTTTCATGTAACTGCTCAATGCTCAGCAGTGGGGAAAAAGTATGGAATCAGTTAAGCAACTATCAAAAGGAGAAACGGCAATCGTTTCAATAGACAACAACCCGTACACATTTGGGTCGCAGTGGTTAATGTATTCAGATTGATGATCACTCTTCATGATAAACTGACACGAAACTTATATAAGGTTAAAGGCTAGCGAAAGAAAAGACCAAGACAACAGCAACAATGCAATAAAGGCATATACATAAATATATACGTTGATGTTGAAGAAAATGTCCACTTTTCCTACACAATAATGATATTATTATTGAAGGCAAGCAATCACGACTCGAACTCCTCTTTCCTGACTTTCATTCTCACGAATTCCTATCACCATCATCATCATCGACTCAAAAAAGGAGAAGGAAGAAGACAAGGCGAAAATGGTGCAATGCGATTCAAAAAAATCCTAAGTGTGTTTTGTATCTTGTCTCCTTTTCTTCACATTATTGTTCATTCATAATGAACAGGAATAATAATACTGCTGCTCTTCTTTTGGTTGTTGTTGTTGATGGTGGCAGTAAGTAATGCAAATGGTTTGACTTTGGCATAGGCTCATCATCATAATCATCATTGTCATTACTCCGTGTCTTCTTAAGCGGCTGCTCCATAAATATGTATATATTTTCCAATTTTGTTGACGTTTTTCTTTCTACCACCCAAAAAAAACAGTTTGGTTCTCGTCTGATCTGATGTGATAGTGTGATGCTTTTCATTGTTAATGGCTTGTAGAAGTTACTTTGCATACATAACTATCCCTAACTACACATAATGACGTTAGTACTTTTCGGTTGGGCAAGTTGGTGTTTTTAACTACAAAATTTAAGCGTTGATGATCACCACCATCAACCTGATTAGCCTTGCAATTGAGTGTCATAGTTCATTGGTTTAAGAGAGACGAGCTTCCTCCTTTCGCAGTCATGCGACTCTTCTCTTTTCTCAAATATTTTCTATTCAAATCTACGTCCGTCAGTCAGTCATTCATTCATTGATATGTATATTGCTTATCTAGTTTGTTGTTGGGATAATCAAATCACGATAATAATGAAACATAATGGGAGGGCCAACTTTAAAACTTTTCTCAAAAAGATGGAAAATGTGAATGAAGCTTTTATCTATCTCTCCATGAGATGATAAGGAAAGGTTGAAGAGTAGTATAATATAATGGGCATTATGTGTAAGTGGATACAAACATTAAAGTCGAAGAATGGAACAGAACACATTGGGATTTTTTTTGTCGGTAAATATTTTGCATTGCAAATCCGGCAGCAAACAGAGCGGATGTTGAGATCATCAGTGAGAGCATCAACTATCAACAGTGGCAAGAGGAAACAGCAGTGTATATGTGAGTAGTTGAGTTGAATACATCACCCCACCGGCATCATCAACATCACGTTGATTATGTTCATCGTCAGTGGTATGAAAAGCATACATAATGTGTCACTCACCAAAAAGCCGTGTGTGTCTCTCTCTCTCGATGTTTCTGCATGCATAATTCGAGAGTAATGGTGTAATCTAATGTTTTATTGTACGCGATGACCCTTGACAGACTAAAGAATTATGAGGAGTAGACAGTACACGTTTCACAACAACCCAACATGCATGAATCACTAACAACCCATTTGAAAAGGGTGGTGTCTCTCCGACTCTGTCGAAGAGTTGGTGATTACAAAATTTTTCTTACAATCCAAAACCCTCCATTCTCAACTTGTCGACAGAGACATTAATATTTTTCCTGGTGAAGAGAAACGCTCTCTAGATGCGCAGTAAATGTAGCTAGGTATATCCGAATGTCTTTCACCTTCTTTTCCTCAATCTAATGTGATTTGTATGTAGCTAGCTAGGCTTTTTTTTGTTCTTTTTTCATTTATTTTCTGCTACCAATAGCATCCATATCATACCAATACCAATTCATGATGATGATGATGACATCCGGACTTCCGTGGCGGCCCTGCCCAGTTTCACGTTCTATTTAATTAGGACGGGCGTTGTTACTTTTGTTCCAGATGCTCATTTACCTGTGTGTTCCTATATAATTCGAAATATGTGTAGGCTCATATAACATAACAGCTCTCAATAGAGAATTTATATAGCTGCTTCCACTCCACCTGATGTAGGAAACAATGGGGATGGATGATATGCCTATTGCTAATGTTTCTACATCGGCAGACACATATAAAGCTACTCCTACATGGCTCACATCCTGTGTTTTCCTTTGACTCTTTTTGCCTGCCTGACTTCACTCCCAGCATCAGCTTCAGGAGCTGTAGTAGTTTCATGCACTTACTGATTATGACTGCTTCTCTAGAATCAGAAGCTACACCATTTACCTTTCCCATTTTTTGCAGAATAAATATCTATCTATCTCTTCACTCTCACCCCGACTTACCTGGTTGAGTTGCATGTATTACACGTGAATGCTCGACACCAAAGGACTTAAGCCTTGTGTATACAAAAGGCTTCCCAAAATCTCTGCCTCTTCTCTAGCAAACACATGCCCTCATCATATATGAAAGAGTAGTTGAATAACGCGAATTTTATATTAATGATCTCCTCTTGTCATCATCATCTCCATATTTACTTTAAAAACCCTCCATTGTAAACACACCACAATCTACATCTACTTCTATCTTCATATCATAAATCTGGAGGAGTGAGCAAAAATACGAAAAATTATACACGACAAGACATGCTATCTATATAAATGGGCTCCAGCTCACAAACAATGGAGCTATAGAATAACATACCTCTACTACAGCCATGTCATGTTACTACAGTATTACAATGCTGGTGATAAGGAACGTTTTTGTTTAAAAACTCACAAGTACAAGCTATTGCGGTGGTGGTGATGATATTGATGACGATATTAGGTTGATGATGCGTGTAGCCTGTGCCTATTAAGTGTATATAAATATATTCAAGATGATGAAGCTGAGCGCTGAGAGCAGTGTACATTGTATTATTTTGTGCGGACGGAGGATGCCATGATTTTGTTCATAGTTCATATCACATCACGACGATGATAATGTGGTTTGGTTGAGTGGTTTCAGTCCAATCCAATCCAATGTCTTTAAGGAGCCGGTATGCCATCAAGATTCTTCTCCTCTCTCTACCCTCTATGTTGATGCGGTGGTATGATGGTGTAGACGAACTACTTCATTTTGCTTTGCCGAGTCGAATCAAAAGTTTTTACCTGGTGTGTTTGTTCCTCTTGTACTGTATTTAGCGAACCATTCGCGTTGATATTGCACCGTGGTTCTCCTCACTCATTATTTTGCGCTACCATATATACAGGTCTTATTTGACAAGGACAATAAAGTGAGCGCAGTTTTTGGTTGTTGGCATTTATTTGGTTTGATTTTGATTCCTTGATCGTCGTCGACGTCTGCCTTGTGTGCCTATGTATGTCTGCGTTCTAAGTTTTCATTAGAGTTGTGGCAACTGCTGAAAAAGAAGAAGAGAGGTGGATGTGGATATATGGATTGGATTCGTGTGGTGTGGTTTGGTTTGCTGCGTAAAACTCTTGATGAAAGAGGAAAAGGGTGAGTAAAGTGATGGGATGTGAATGGCTTGAGAAAGAAAAGTTCTCACAGAGATTTTTATTTCCATCAACTCATGAGAAGCCCCAAATCTTACACATTTATATTGTGTCCTGAAGACCAAGTAAAGATTATGATGATGATGATGATGATGATCGCATCATTTTGAAAGGGTTATTTTTTGAGGGAGTTAGGTGAGGGTGGCAAAAGATGGAGGGCAGCATTTATTCAGTATATATCTAGTCGACAACCTCAGCATTTTAGATTGAGCAGGCGGAGGACGACGGAAGTTATCCACGAAGCATACAGAAGAGGAGCAAAAAACACATTTGTTCGAGGGCTGTTGCTTCGGCTATTGAAACAAACGTAGAAACGTTTTAAATACATGTATACCACATTTTTAGGCATGGCATTGCATCATGAACATTTTTGGATTGTTGTGTCCATGTCGTCCTCACAGTCGTAACGTAATAACAAGCAAAAGTATTACGTAGACATGTAGGTAGTATTATAGGGAGTAGTAGGTAGAGCACAATATTCTCTGCTTCTTCTTGCCTTGCTTGTTGTCATACAGAAGAGAGATTCACTAATAATATGCTTGCTGTGTGTGAACAACAACGTAGGGCAAGGCAAGGCAGGGATGACGATGATGATGTGATGTGAGTTTTCATGTACAAACTAAACCAAGAATTTTGGTGGATGGAAAGAGCTCTGTGCTGCTTTTGAAAGCACCATGTATTTCTATTTGTACTTGTATTCGTACTCCTCCTATTCTTTTGGTACGTGGCCTGGCCTTTAAAGCACTTCTTCGGCTGATTCTCCCAGTGACTCAGTCTTTCGTCCCCACTTGATCAGACAACACATCATACCACAAACTCACATCATCAAATCAAGCCGACTATTTCTTACTCCTTCTCTGTCTTAATTAATCATCTCATCGTTTATTTACTTTTCGAAATTATTTTGTGCAAAAAAGTGATACGGACATAAACAGATATTTTTAAATCAATAAGCAAACTAAAAAGTTGAAGAGTTTTGGGCAGCAAATACTCTTTTAAATCGAACATTACGTAATGTATCTAATCTACGTTAGCCTTTAATTTCCTCAAGAAAAAATGTTTGAGTGTCTTGCAAATCACACACTGGTCTATTTTTCCATTCCATCATCAAACGAGAAGCAGGTTGAGTTGAGCCGTGCCATAACTACTCCCTCACCAACTACAATACTGTACAGAGACAACTGGGCAGTGGAGCAGTGCACAATACCATCATACACAAGACATTTCATATATTACATAGATGGCCAACTTTTATACGACTGATTTAGTTAGTCAAGCTGAGAGAGCCAGAGCTCGATTCGATACTGCCAAACCAAAACCAATGGGAACAAGTGAGTTTCATTTGAGGAGGATACAAAGAGAGAAGAGTGAGATCACACGAAATAATTGCAACCAAAAGAGTTGTATGGAAGAATCACGAAAAATGTTGATTTGCGATTCAGTCTGCCATTCTGCCGTGTGTCTTAGATTACTTACTGTCACACGCAAAACATATTATTATTCTGTGCCGGAGTACGGAGGTATTATGATGATAGGTAGGAGAAACAGTATCTAGTTTTAAAGTGTGTGAAGAAGAACAAGAACATGATGAAAACCTAAAGCAGGATATGGCATGGATTGCTCGTCATCTTTCCTCCTCATCCTCATCATCGGCGTAATTTTGTTTTAAAAAGAATTTGCAGCTGCAGAAGGAGATCTGCTCTGCTCTCTTTCTTGCACAATACGTTCTGCTTGACAATTTTGTGTTGGAGAAAATGAAGCACATCATCTTCATCAGCATCTTCTTCTGCTGATGCAGCTGTTGTTCCATGATATATATAAGAATTTTAAGTTTCTTTGATTGGATCCACTTCAATTAATCCATCTTGTTTAACTCTATCATCATTATCATCAGGCACACTTCTCAATACCAAGAGCCAAACGTGTTTCCTCAGTTTTCTTCTCAAGTGCTCGTGATTTTTTATAGCAAAATGTTTTTTATGCTTGGAACGAAACGAAAGAATAAATCATACACCTTTTATATTAATGGACAGAATAAGGAAACCACATTTACGGCAATTTTATTCATTGCTCCTCATCTCCTTTTCAAAGATGATGGTTAGAACTACTCCGGTGAAAAATTCTTTAGACCTCAACGTGTTGTTAGGGCAGAAAGGAACATGTTGTGACATTGATGATAGCTCTGACTTGAAATATTTGTGGCTGTGGCTGATTATTGTGTTTCAAAAAAATGTACATTTTTGTTATTTGCCAGTTGGAACGTGGATCTCTACTCCTCTAACATGATAAACAAGAGTGGTTAATTTCTCAAATCCTGTGCTTCGCTCGTTACTTGCGCGTAGTACACAATGAAATGTCAGTGTTTCATTCGACATCATCATGGTATTTTTTAGGTATAGTATAATATATAACATGTTCCTATTCCATGCTCTGTATGATTATTATTATGACTTTTCTGACTCACATTTTTTCCTCTCCCAATGTTATGTTATGCATGTCCTCTCCTTGTGTCAAACAAGTATTCATTTTTATCGCAATCATATATTTTATACAATGCTCTCTCAACTTGTTGTTTATTGTCGCTCGTGTTCCTCTGTGTGGCATATCACATGGAATGGTGTAGTGGAGCTCCTGTATCTCCATATTATGACAACTATTACCACCATATTACCATTTACCAGGGAAAGACATGGCTGTTATAATAATGGTTAATGATAGGCCGAGAGAGGCTGGCTAAGCTCGTATTTTTTTTATTCATTTCAAATGCGTGCTTCGTTAGTTAAAGCTTTCGTGGTGGTGGTGGCAGTGGTGATGACGATAATAAATATTAGTGTGGTTTGGCTGGTTTCTGTTTGTTGGTTTTTATGTAGCATTTCGTTAGG
>JAQGAP010001885.1:0-17486 GCA_034697805.1 Orchesella bifasciata | reverse complement strand
TTGTAACAAAAATTGTGGGTAGGTAAAATTAATTTTTTAAGTGTAGAATTAAGTTAATAAAAAATAAAAAAATTTCACCGTGATACTTCTGATTTTCATCATCTAGTTTCGTAGTAGTTAATTTTTAAAATTTTTAATTAAATCTTAGGTTTGTTATATTATATGCTTTATTATTTCACTTCGCCCCAGGTCCCTAATTAGGGGCTTTTTTAGGCCCCTAATTAGGGTACTGAGCACTGACTGTATGGGGCATACGAAACCGTGTCATTATGAAACTTTTTCAGTTTCTTTGAGTAAGCGCTTTCACGCTTTGATTTTGTAAGCAGACAATACCGAATTTTAAAACGTTTTAAGACGTTGAACATGAAGTTGTAGTACACTGGGAAAACAGTAGCTGCTCACTAGACTAGTTGATACTTTGTACTTCAAAGCAATTTAGTAACTCGGCTGTTTCTGCTCGATGCATGTATGAAGAGTTCTTTAGCATCAAAACAGAAAACCCAGAGCCACTTATCTGTAATTCCTTCGCACGTGTAAAGTTTGTTTCGCAATGTGTTGTGCGTTGTTTTCACAAAAACAATTTTTATCAGGTAGGTGCCGATGGGTGAAACAGAAACAATGATTGCTCCGTTGAAGAGGGAAACATTTTATCACGCTATTAAAAGCCTTTATTTTGGCCGCACATGGTTCGTTCTCACATCATATTATTACCCAACATCTTAAAACACTGACAATTCTATATCTGCAATTTATTACTTCCATTCTGTCTGCACTCGCACTAACACAGAACATGGGGAATTTGATTCATCTCTATGTATTTTGTGTAGATTTATGCCGAACGTGTGAGCCTATAAAACTTCAATGTGCATAAATAAGTCTCCCTATTCTTGACGAAAGAAATAAAATAATGTCATGACATAAAAACTTATTGACTCCATGGTGGGGTCTCCAAAATCCATAAAGCGGCACAGAACTACTTTCATGCATGTGTGAACTTGATTCTATAAATTACAAGTGGCGTAGAACCCTCGAACAGCGTCCGAACAAAATCTTTCAGCGAACTTTGTTAAAATTCTACCACTCCCGCACTTTCCATCTATTTATAATAAGATTCCTAAGGAGTTCATACATAAAATGGAAATCTACTAGCCCAAAGTTACCTAAGCTTATGTGCCATTCAAACTCTAGTGTTTCTGCACTAAAGTATCACGTACTAGTATGAAACGCACACTGTTTAAATTATAAGCAATGAGTTCGTTCGCTTGGATTCTGTGGTTTAATACAAAAAGTTTGCTTACCTCAAACTGTCCGGTAATCGGGTTCATATCTAGAATTGAGTAGTCTGCATCTCGATCCCCATTCGCGTCAATGGTAACATTGCCAGTGACTCCTTGAATTTGAATTACGCGTTTGGTTAAAACCTTCAGTTACAAATTTTTTCGCAGAATGAGCTGTAGCGGACAGAATTACCTTCGAACGTTCTATTCCACATTCTGGAAGTGATTTGCTGTCCATCAAGGACGGACTCTTTCGCTGTCAGACTTTCATTAAGAGCCATTCCCAAGAGGATAACACCGTCGTAGAATGCCCCAATAAAAAAGCTTACCTAGAATGCAAATCAACGTGGAATGGAGTTACATGTTTTTCTCATAAAAAATACATCCTTTGTTCGCAGATACGTACGATGCACGGTGCGTTTGTGAAATAGGTATTTGCCACTAATGAGCCATTAAGCGAATAAGCTGAATCCTAAATAAAACTTTTGTCGGCCTGCCCTATTCGTCAGAACTAATTTTGTGCTAACCATCCAGCTGTAAACTTTAGGAAGCAATTTTGTAAAACTGTATACTACATCCTACTTTATAATGTATTAATGAGAGTGGCATACAAAATGTAAATTCCTTCACACTTTGCAGTTTTTGTCAAAAAACTTTTCTCAAGAGTTTGTATGGCAAGGTATAGTATGAGCGACAAAGTTTCTTCATTTTTGTTTTGAAGAGCACATTTGGGTAGTCAAAGGATTTACTGAATTTAAATTCTATTTATATCTCATTCCTCTCATCGTCAGTGGAAACAGCTATTAATTGCGGAAGGAGTTGACTTTCTTTTACTGCAGCATATATGTAAGTATGAAACTACACCTATTACATCACCGTGGAGAAAGTCACTTGCTGCATTCCAAAGTTTTTTACTCTTCAGCTTCTCTTGCTGAATATGCAATTCCCCGAAACGAGCTGTGAGTAAGTCATAGCGGAGGAATCACTCTACTTTCTCCAGAAAAACAAGCAGAGGGACAAAGGTGAAGCAATAAAAATACATACGTTTTCTCCAACACAATAGACATTAGAGCAAAGCTGAGGAAAAGACGAAGAGTATCAGATTGCACTCAGTAAGCGTAGGTAGTGGTTCCACTTACTTCTTCATCATCGGGAAAAGTGAAGTTGTAATCCCTGAGGGCTCTGGCTTTGACACTTTTTGAAAAGTTGCTCCAGGTGGGTGACCGTGGCATGAGTAAGGATATTGTTAAAAGTGCTTCGTATGCTGCCTTTGCATCCAAATCATTTTTGTCTCCTTTCAACCACACATTTGTCTCACTTGGCTTATTCTGACGGTTCCAAATTTCCAGTCACGATAAATGGTTTGCGTTCACAGAAAAAGCGGAAAAGAAAAGAGAAAACTTCAGATCGTTAGTGATTACATCACAGCACATCAAAACTGTTCCTAACTTTGGAGCTTTCATTATAGGCTGCTGAAACCGTGCATATTTCATGATTTGTGTGTGTATCTAAAAGTCATTATTTGCCCACCTTAAAAAGCTCAACGTCTAAGAAAGCCCATTCTCCATTTGTGAGTCCACGAGCATGGGCTTTCAACATGAATTCCCGAACCAGAGTTTCTTGGAGGCTGAGTATCACAACTAAATTTATCATTTACAAAAATTATATGATAATAATTGTGCACGAAGTACTTCAATATATTCTCCATTTTTGTAATTACTTCTGGCATGTGGAGAAATTGCAACAAGCGCTTCATCCATTTCGCTAAGATCGGTGCTGTCAATTTGATAGCCATAAACTTCATATTCAGCGTCGTTTAAACCGTTCACCAGAATTCTTCCTGTGAAATGTAAACCAAACCAAATATCTATAGACTTGTACCTTCATTGGAACTATTCAAGAGACAAGCAGTTAATTGATCAGGGACAATATATGTTCAAGTATTCATGGCAATACTCCAATGCAACGCCGAAAGTCCATTTGCATAGGTACATAAAAAAGAAGTTTAGACGAGATCCCGTTTAACACAAAATATCAATTTTGTAAGTAGATTTCATCTTAATGTGATTGCTGTCTGCCGACATTTATAGTCTCTCCGGCTAGGAAAATGATTTTCAATAAAACCAAAGAAGATAATCAGATTAATTCATCGACGATGGGCTTCCAGATTTCATCTTTCCCCTTAGAACTTGCTTGAAACTCGGCACGGTTTAAAGTGAGTGTTTATTTTGTCGCAGTTGTGGCTTGTAGGGAAAGCGTAAACTTGTGTGTGAGATGTGTGAATATAAAATCCATTTACCGACGGTGAAGGAGAAAAGATCTGTCTTGTCGTAGATAACGGCGAGATGTTTCCACTCGAAACGCTTACATATCGCATCAAATACTAATTTCAGTCGACATTGGCAGTACGACAATCGTGTCAATGTTGAGAACTCTGTCTTGTCACCGAAAACTCCCTGTAATGCAATAAAAGTTTTTGATTACGTTTGATAAACACACAAGGCAACATCAACACCATTTTACTGCCAACAAAATAACTAAGCGTGAACAATCTCAGACATCGTAAACTCAAATTAGAAAATTTATCGAAGGGGCGGAAACACGTGCTATAAATGGAAACCATACTACGATATTATCGTCAACCATTAATAGTTTAGCCTCTGGACTGCAGCACTTACATATAAAGGGTATAATGTTCATGTAACTTATATATTGAATAAATTTGCTGGATGACGGATGTCCTCACTGCTACTTCCAGACATGTGCAATAGTGTTATATACATTACGCTCAATATACTTCAGGGTGACGTTCTGACACTGACATTTGTAAATCAATTCCGTTCAATCAAACATGCAATAAAATGGAACCTTGGAAGCGCGGAGTATTTTGGCAGTGTGCATGTTTGACTACTGTTTTTAAGTTTGAGTGGACGTAATAAACAATGGTTTGTTTAAATCCCTCACAATTTACTATTAAACAGAGGCATGCATGATTTATAGCGCGTTAGAAAACCGTAACAGCTGCAAACTGCAACGTTCCTATTCAAGACAGTATTTAGTTGGCCAGATTCTAGCCTTATGAGTACAAACTTACGATCACTGGATGTGTATATTCCTATGAATATAAATACATAAACGTGAAGGATAAAGATGGCAAGTTGTAAAGTTATTGATACGCTTCTGAATAAGTTATTAGAGTACGTCTATTTTTAATCACACAAACATCTGTTTTAAATCTTAATCCTTCTTTCTGTTCATGAAAATGTTGAAATATTCCATGATGCTGTAACTTCAATTATAGCCTGAGAGTATCACATTCCTTGTGTTTTTAACTTTGAAGTAAGACACGCGTTGAATTAAAAGTATCTACATTTCTTACTTACAACACATCATCTGTTACGCCAATCATAATATTATTACAATCGTTGAGATATTTATTTATAAAGCCTATCTTAATAATAATTCTGTTTTGTATTCCATGCTTCAATTCAAGGCATTCTCCAGATTTGTAAAGGTTCGGTTGGTCTCATGCATTATGTCTGGAAATTAAACACTGTAGGTACTGGATCAGAGGGATGTTGTGATTACTCACTAATACTACATTATTACTGTGCAATTATTGTAGTGGGTGAATAATTTGTCGCCGATTAAAGTGTTTTTCAGAAAATGACACAACCTAGATAATAGCTATAAAGGCAATCATATCATGAGGGCAATCTAGTGATCAAATCGGTAATATCATACCGAAGCTTCTGAAGAAAACAAAAATAATTAGAAAACACAAAAGGACATAAAACTGAGAAAAATACGAAGGGCATAACAACACCAGAAAAAATACACCAATAATATAGGTTTGTATAAGCAACTGTATTCGCATGCAGTGAGTAAATATTGGGAAGACATGTAGTTGGATTTCGGCTCTCGTAATTTGTAACGCTCGGTGATTGAACCGTTAGTTTCAAAACGAAGCCAAGGGGGTTTGGGTGAGGGTTCACTGAACATGTCGAAATTTTGAAAAACTATGTACTTAAAGTGTTTTGATGTTGAGCAATGCGTGGGCATAACTTCGACATCAAGATAAATAGGTAGTCACAGGTTTCGCAATTTAGCAAATAATGAAATGTCTGAGATTGTTCGATGTAATCACATAAAGTTATGATGAAGTCAAAAGTTGCTTCGTAAGAATTGAAATCTAAAAAATGAGCTTGCTAAAACATGTATGAACATTGGATGAATTGACAGCAAAACGCACCGTATGATTAACTTTCAACTTCTTGTTCAGTCCTCCCAGTAACTTGTCGCCAGCAACTTCACTCTCTGTTGATGGTGGCTGAACACGGGATTCAAGATCCGGTTATAAAAGTCATCATAATTGAAAAAGAAAAATTATGTGTTGAATATTATGAAATTCATGTACTTTGATTGATAATGCTACTTCACGAGATCTGTAATGTCTCGTTCTACTTAATTTAAGATTAGAAGAAACTGAATGTATGAACGAAAAATCCCCTTATGCAGCCTAATTGGATAAGTGACCGTCTGAACTTACATAAAATAGTTGTCATTTTTAAGCATCATTGAAACCAAATGGAACTGGCTGAGTCAATACCGACAATTTTTTAATTATATCCATAAATCTGGATATCAAAAGCAAAAAAAGTAAAAACTTTGTTCCGTGTCGTATCTCCAATCTGCTTAGGTGGTTTTTAAATCGAATACCACGATGTAGGATTAAAAATATATCTAAAAACTGAAGGTGGCTAACGTAGAGAGGAAACTCAGTGAGGATTATTCAACTTTTCGAGCATGAAATAGGTACCAAATACATGTCCGAGGTTTATGGTTAAAGCTTGCAACTCCGTAGGGTCATATGCTCGTAAGTGCAAAACCTTATTTCTCCACATTCTTCAACTACGGTCAAGGTTGCTAAAGAGGATAACGGGTGTCATAAAATTAGAAAAGTGGTTTTAAATAAAAAATCAGCGACAGGTAGCTTCAAACTTGGCTATAAGTCAGGGTTCAGCGTGCGAGTTAGCAGGCGCAGTATACAATTTGTAATGCCTGCAAATCGTTTATGCTTAACAGCTGATTGATCTCTATTCTAGGTGAGGTGGATATTAGCATCTTCGCATTTTTTGGGTAGAAGTTCATGCTTTCCGAGGGTGCAAATTAGCACTAAAGCATTCACATTTGTATCAAGGACGTACGAAATTGCAGTATGGTAGCGGACTGAATATTATTTTTTATAAATATCACATTCCATTCTAATTTTTACAAAACCACTGTCTCTAGCACCTACATATCCCAAATACCACTCTACGTTTGAGTTTACGTCAAAACTAGCTCCTACATCGACCGAGTCTATCTGACTAGCAAACCAGAAAGCAAAACCTTTTAATATACATACGTGTGTAAATACTGATTACATAATGTGAATGGCAGCTAGTTTTCGACAAAAAGTTGATCATGCGACTGGACCATGGTCACGGACGATAATAATTTCTCTGGAATAAATATAGCTCGTCATAACGGGTTAAACAAGATTTTAATAGACGTTCCATTGACTCTCCGGCTATTTATACATGACCAATCTTATTTCTGAACTTGCTCTGCCAAACGTCTTTTTTGCGTGACTCTCACGAGACATGTGCTAGTACAGATCTTATAAGTATTCCGTTCAACAGGTTTTTGCTAACTTAACGTACATACTCTTCTGATCTTGCAAATAAACACACTGACCTTACTGACTAATAAATAATGGTTTCGTGAGGTGAGATTACGAGTCTGCAGAAGACCACACCACAGAAAGATTCATGACTCTATCTAATAGCCTTTTAAAAACAACTTTTCCATGTCTCCTTTAACACATTGATTGACTTTGTCTAATACTAGTCATTCCCTCCATATCAAGAAGATTCTTCTTGACTCACAACTTTGTATTCTTATAGCATGCTCAAGATAAAACGATATCGTAGCAATTTTCTTGCACCTAATCGACTTGCCACATTGAATAATAACAGTATGCTCTGCTTCCATCCTCGAGTTTGTGGTATTATTGCTTTACAATCTGTTATGCAGAAGAAGGCGCCTGTATAAAATGAGTAATGAAAAACTATCTCCCTACTCAGCATAGAGAATTGATCTAGGTAAATGTAAACTGAATTATTGTTCACAAAACAAACTTGTTTATAGAATACACGCTTGTTCATCGATTGAACAGTTTTGATGCTAAATTTTTGAAACACATGCTGATAACAGTAGCACATTTTAACAGCATTTGTTGAGGATGGATGGAGCAAAGACTATTAAATAAATATGGGAAAGGGAAGCGACATGGAAGAGGCTGAAACAGCAACAAGGGAACCCATTTATCTAATGTTATATAATTTTACTCTCCTTCGTGGAACTCATATAAAGTAAGTAAGTATATGCATAAATGAGCACGACTGACAATAAACGCGTTGTACATGCTGATGTTAAAGGGAGTTGATTCTATTCAAATAAAACATAGAATTTAAAGTAATTTCCCCATGAAATTCAAGTTTGCTCCTTGATTTTGTTCAATTTGAAGCTTTCTTCGTATTTCCAAGCTCCAATCCTCAGCTTTTACTGTCATCATAGAAAAAGCGACAAGAAGTCACAGGTTTCCCCCGAGATTCTAGTTCCACAAAGAAAATCGCTCCGGTCAAAGTAAACTTGCTTTTCGTTTCTTCAAAAATATTCTACGCAATTTATCCGAAACAACACAAAAAGAGAGAAAACTCGGAGAGGAAAACCGCTTCATTCAAGGTGTATTCAACCAGACAAAGGTTGACTCTGGGGATAATAAGCTACAATGGTAGTAAAAATCAAACTCGCTTTCGTTACCTGGTCCCCTAACCCCGTAACGACTGGAATGTTCCAATACGCAGAGAGTCGTGCCACTGGCTCCAAAGCAAATCCACAAGCAGGTCCAATAAATGATATAACATTTGAAAGGAACTTCATATCGGCTGCCAGCCCTGGAGTAAGACTGTTGTCACAAGCGGAGTAGCTGAAAAAGAGGAAAAACAGTTCGTTCCGAGGAATGACTTGAAATAAGTGGCTTCATTGACTTTGACTGCAGAAGGGAATCTAGTCAAGGGACTGAATCTCTTGGTACAACATATGAATAATAAAATAGTTCCCAGACATAATATATGCATGCATAAGTATAGAAACGGAGGGCGCTTTGTCCCTTTTTTGTGTACATTCTGGCGTGAGTGTTCCTTGAATAACTCGTTATTTCGGCTTTGTAGTGAAGCCCCCTTGGATGCAACAATTGCTTTCTCAAACTTAACTAGTCTCTCCGACGGGGAATCTTTCTAGTTCAGGTAAGAAAAGGTCAATCAAACAAGCAAAGGGAAGAAGACGCAATTTTGGATTATGAAATAGAATATTGAACGGAAAATCTTGTGTATGTATGCTTCTGCCACCACGTTTTCCCATGTGGAGAAAGATTCCAAATTTGGCTTGACAACTAATCAAATATTCAGAAACAATTAGGCCATTTAAAGCTTCTCGTGAATTTGTAAACGTCACGTAGTAATCCACTAGAACCCATCAAGTCGCCATCCCTGCTAAATATAAGTAGTCTGGACGAGTAGTGGATTCAACATAATCTGATCTCATCGGTGCGCTAGGAAGATGCTAACAAAAAGTTACAAAGGGATCAATAAAACAGGATTAACGCACCTTTTCTGAATTTTTTGTAGAAAAATTTTGTGAGGACGGAGATAAGCCTGGTTGACAATGTCAAGAGCCATGTCTACGGCTGGGGAGCACTTTTCCAAGTCAAAGCTGGATCCAGTGCCTGACACGAGGAGAACGCCAACGTTGTAGTGCATGAATTCGGAAGTATCAAACTCCATTCGAGGGAAGGATGATATCGACTGGGAAGACGACATATCAAGGAGCATCGTATCATCATCACCCTCTAGCTTTATAGCAATACTGTTATGCTCAGCAGAAACGGTCTCTTCATTTTTCATATCTTTGTTGTGATCAAATTTCATAGTCGCTCCGCTCCTATTTTTCTCTGGTTGATGATGATGATGATGGAAACGAAACTCCGAGCTCTCCTCAGACGACTCAGTTTGACTGCTACTCCAATTACTGCTGGTGAAATTGCTGCTGCTGATGTTCTTCATTGTTTCCATGTGAGTGTTAGTGCCACTAGCGCTGTTGCTGCTGCTGCTAGCATTCAACGCAAATAGGTTTTCCGTAGAATGCCTCGATCTTCGATTTCTGTGGCTGCCACCACCATTGTTGAAGGTCTTGGCTTGACTTTTCGTAACGGGGAAACTGCGAAATGAGCCACTATTAACACCAAGCACGCTGTTGTCACTGTCACTTCCACTTTCATCATAGCGCCTCACCCCATTGGAATTGTGGGGGACAGCTGCTCCATCACTCGAAACAAACAGTTTGTGTGTAAAACTACTGACGTCCGTCGTCCTGTAACGCAGTGAGGGAGAGCTCTTAAAGTCAGCAATGGCTGATGAAGATGATGATGAAATTCGAGCCAAAGTTTTTGACACGTACAACCCATCCTCATCACTGCTTTCACCATCACTACTAATAAGAAAACGAGGATTGTCATCGTCAGGAATACTGTTACGAGCGACCCCTGAGACGACTGGACTAATGAGTAATAGGAAAAACAGAGCCCTTCTCATATAATGTGCAACACATGGTGAGAACAATTGCTGATGACTTTTATGACTGTTGTCTACACACACGCTAGGGTTAGCACTATTGTCAAAATATTTTGAGGAAGTGGATGTTCCCCTTCCCTTGAATTTGCGAGAGTATTGGGTAAGAGATCTTTTTGGGTAAGAAAAAGGAAAATGAAAGAGATGAGGGAAAAGTTGCACCAAGCTCTTCATGGTTGGAATGTTTGAGTCTCTTCATCTGACTGAGACTGCAAGCTTCTCGGTCACTCTCTAATAAACCCAAAAAGATTGCTGATTCTGCTTGAGCTTCTACTACTCTCCTTTGCTTCTCGCTTGCTTCTTCGTCTAGTGGCTCTACTACACACGCGGAGAAAATGCAAGGTCTGCCTCTGACACACAAGACTCCTTATGCGTATTGGGCTTGGAAAAAGGAGAACAAGCAGAAAAAGAGGGATAACACAGAATCTGCAGAAATTGTCATACATGCAACTATCTCTTATGTATCGTAAAACAACGTCACAACACCATATATATAAGTGTTCAAGGAGTGAGATTCGCTTCTCTCGCACTCATGCCAAGTTTGCCAAAGTTGGATAAAAATGCGAACCCAACAAGACGTGGTTTATGACTGGAGTTGGCCTCCAATGTAGGTATACTAGATTACTAATCTGTTTATTCGAGTTAAAACCAAGTACAGCTACCAGTTTTATACATTGTGTCAACCAAGAAAGGCATAGTCTGTAGGGATATAAAAAGTCCTATGCCAAATTATAAAACATTTTCCCTCATCACTATAAATCTATTCATTGAGTATTGAAAATCCACTGCTTTTCGAAAGAAAGTCGAAGTGAGGAAAGGGATTTTTCTTTTAACTTTCAGCTTTCATTTTCAGCTAATGCTATTCCAGCATCTGGGTAGGAAAGCCTTCTGGAATCTTAAAAGTTTGACAGAACCGGCCAAACGCCCTTATCCCAGAGTTTGCTTTTGCATTACAACTTTTGGACTCAACTCACAAACATGCTTGTCAGATTCATTGGAAGAAACATAGCTGTGAGCCACATTACAGTGCAAATACAGAGTGCCAAAATTAGTTAATACTTTTATAATGGATGGTGGCTTAATTTAACGTCATATTTTAATGCAATGCCTTATGTTCCGTTGTCAGTTTGCACATTGCAAAGACAGACCTTTTGGTTTGCTTATATAACAGCTTGGTAGGTACCGGCATCCTTGTTTCTGTTACGATATCAGTTGCCAAAAACCTGCATTCTGCGTCGATGATCGAAAATCAAACTGGAGTTGATATTGGCACGGTATCTCTCCGATTCTGGGAACGGCATCTGTCAAACTCAGCTTTCTTGAACAATGAAAGCGTGCGAATAATGGATTAATATCATCGATTATTGAGTATTGGAGAATTTTGTTTCAATTTCAATAGGTGTGCTTTTTCCAATTTTTATATCTATCGTGAAAGGCTGCGTGTTCAACTGACTAATTTCAACTCAATAAAAGCTCATTTGTTGTCTGAATCTCATCGGGATTAGCGGATCGGGATAACTCTATCTTTGTTTCAGCTAATTCAATTTAACCTCATTTGCCCTTGGAGAAACGCCCACCGGCATACCGAGCTTATCAGTGTACTCCGTTTCAACCCACTATCTGGCTGATCACAACATTTGCGTAAGTAAAATCACATATTAATACTAATGAGTGGTTATATTGTACACACATTGCAGATTTGAGGCGTGTGTGGGTAATGTCTGTATTTATTTTAGACAATCACTATAGTATACATATATGCGTAAGATATGGGGACACACATTCAACATGTGCCAATACTTTGTTTTCGAGTTTGCTTAAAATATCTAACAATAGCACGCTGGCAATAGGTGGAATGGAATTAGTAATGAGTAATTGTTGATTAATTATTTACACGTAATGATTGTAAAATTCGAGTCTCGAGTAGTGCAAAAGCATTAAGCTTATATGGGAACATTGCTAATGCACTGCTTCAACTAATCGAATCAATTATAGGAATTAATTATTTATCACTCGCAATGAGAGGAAGTGAACATTGTTTTCTGTTTGAACTTTTAAGCCCTGTACGAGTTTGCCAATGGGATGGAACTTTAAATGGGATGATTTGGTGTACCCAAATAAACATAAAATGTTACGCAGTAGCCTCGAATTCTGCCTTTCTAACAAGTGAATCCAATAATGCTACTTTTCTACTATAACTTTGAGATTCATAGCCAGAGACCTACTAATCTAATGATGCAAGGTGATTAGGAAACATCGTTATCACACAAAGACGATAAATTAGAAATTCTATGCAGTGTGCCGTAATGAAGACGGAAAGACTATCAATATTTTCAAAATACTGCAGTGCAAAACATTTGTATGACATGAATAGGTTTGCTTTTAAATATTAAATATATTTAAAAATTAAAATTTATCGGAGTTGGCTGCATATTAGTAACGCATTGGAAACCACTTGATGAAGGAACCATATCATTAAAGTTTCCTAACACGCTTCCAACTCGATTTGTATGCAATCCCGATTTGTAGAAATGGAGCTCATACCGAGATCATTTTACAGCGTTATGCTCCAATGGTTAATTTATGCTTGAAAAAACCATGGGTTGGAGGGGTTTAGTTGGGTTCAAACGAGTTCATGAGAACGAATAAACACATTACTTAAAGTCAATACTAATTATAAATGTTTTATTATGAATCACTTATCGTTAGTGTACTGACACTTATATTGTGCCCAAGTGTGAACAAAATACATGCTTTTAAATGGAAATCAGACTAATGCAACGTAACCTCAGTTGAGTTAATGTAGTAAATGTATATATAGGTAATTTATGTATGTTCTTGTCAACAACCTGCCATTTAATTTTTAAATCCTCATTTGTGTACTTGAAAATGAGAGAGGAAGAAAAACAAAAATGATTAGCTTTGGAGGATTTTGCCCGCATCTGAATTTGATAACGCCTGCTATAAAAAGCATCAGCCACATCTAAAACATCACTGCAGTTTAAAGCAGTAAGCTGAGCAGTAATCACTTTCTACGGGAAAATTTTGTTATTCATTTAAAGCATTTTCTTTTGTGGGACATTAGAACATTTTGTTCATTTTCTCCACATCTGATAGAATAATAATACAATACTACAACTGTTGTACTTCGATTTTAGTAAATAGAAAGGAACACTTTTTGCCACTAACTTTTCGGGAACGCCACTCGGCGATCAACAAACTACCGCGATGGCGCAAGCTTTGAAGGCTCCGATTCATAAGAATCGGCAAACAACAATGGCACGGATCAATGGCTACATTTCCACGGGCAGTTTGTTTAAAGATATCAACCTGACAAGCCAAATCTATGGGGAACAGGCTCAATTCACGTGTAAGTATTAACTCTCTTCACTCAAGAGTAATTGTTAAATGAAAACCTGATAAAAATTTAATGGGGCATTAAGCGACATCTCAAGAATAACAAGTGTAGGGCTATTGACTTTTTAATCGTGATAAAGAAGAAGTCTTGTGTACAAATAGGGTTCCAAATTTAAGTGACTGCCCACGAATGCAAATTAAATCCACCCGAGACTGAAATTAGTGCTTCCTATTGTAATTTTGTTAAATAGAGTTTAAGTTTCAACTGACGAATAGTGGAATGTTTTTGATTATTGCCAAATGTTGAGAATTGTTATTGCATAATAATAGACACCTTTATTTCGCTGATCTGTGTGGAGGCTCAATTCTTAATTTGGTAATCACGTTAGCTTTAACCTATACAGACTTTTTGGTTTTTAACAAGCAGGAACATAACATAAAAGAATCACAAAGAAAGAATCAATTAGTACAGTTGATTGGCAGACCGATTGCAGACAATAATGGGATGCAACATATGCTTGACAAGCTTATCTATGCAGTTCTGCCATGACCACCACCACCGAGCATTAGATAAGCGTCAACCAGTTGTTTACTTTGCATTTGTGTTGCAGTAAGTAGGATTTCATAAAATAAATTCTCAGCACATTATCAAAAGTAGTATTTATTTACTCAATCGCTACCGTTATATCGTTGCGTACATTTTAGCCAAATACCATCGAGCGTACTTGTTCCAGTTGACTATTTATTGGCTATATTTGTTTAAATAGAGCAGCTATAATACATTAAATTTATTATAATTCCACCATATTATCTATTAAAGTAGTGAGATACATTTGGCAGAGTTTACATATTACAAATATTTAAATAAAGCTTGGAAGCCTAAAAATAAAATGAAATAACCTACATAATATTTGGTATAGCTCTTGAGGTATTTTCGATCCTTGGAGAACATGGTTCATGGCAAAACTATACATTCAGTGACATCTTAGCCGCAACATTCCAGCCTGCTTCAGTTGGTCAACAATTCGGCCCGACATGGACTTCCCATTGGTTTCGTGTAAGAATTACCATTCCAGATTCCATGAGGGGAAAAGAGGTCCATTTGAGATGGGGCAGCGGGTGTGAGGCAATGGTTTATGATGCAACTGGTAAAATTCTCCAGGTGAGCTAGCATGAAGAAACAGTTTTTGATATACTGTAACTTTACAAACATTCGTAAACTGGAAACAACTATGAATCGCAGGGAATTTCTCCTGGCTACCGTGAGGAATACATCTTGACCAAAAACTTCCAAGGAACTCAGCCAGGCGTCTTGTACGTCGAAATGGCTTGCAATCATATGTTTGGAGCTGGTAACGGGAATGACATTGGTAAAAACGATACACTATTAATACTTGGAACTTTAGCATTGAATAGTAGAATAATCGAAGTTTCTTTATAAATAGCACCCCCTAATAACAACCGGACTTGGACAATTATCTATGCTCACGTTGCCGTTTTCAATCGGGATAAATATAATCTCATGAATGATTTGGAGATGCTCTACGGTATGGCCAATAAACTGGGAGATGGAAACCACATTGGAATGCAAGCAATGTTTGCTGCTAACGAAATTGTCAATTTGGTCCGATTGGGACAAGAATCGTAAGACGGTAAATTAAAAACAGGCCTGGAATTTTACAGTAATGTTCTTATCCAACACTACTTGTATTTCACAGAGAAGCATCTGCTGTAGCCACAAGTTTCTTTGCTGGCAGATCAGGTTCAAAGGCTCACGAAATTTATGCAATGGGGCACTGTCATATTGACACTGCTTGGTTATGGCCGTATGATGAAACTATTAGAAAATGTGCTCGATCCTTCTCTGCACAGCTCCGTCTCATGGAAGAATATGAAGATTTTACATTCGTTTGCTCATCGGTTTGTAAATAATCAATTTGATTTATCGAATGTTGTACTAGTGAAATATTTTTATTTATTCATGTATCCTTTTTAATACAGGCTCAACAATATGCGTGGGTGAAACAATGGTATCCTGGCTTGTTTGATGAAATAAAAACAAAGGTTGAGGAAGGACGCTTTATTCCAGTTGGAGGAACCTGGTTGGAAAATGATGGATACATGCCAAGGTATGTGTTATTTGCTATAAGATGCTATGACCCTAAATTATGCTTGAGAAACATACACTAGTTCAGGGTAAACCGGAGTCATCTAGCCTCAGACAAAAGACAAAAGAACATCAGGCGTGATGTAATAAGATTACAGTCTATATATATACTTACAAGAAAGCTTTATTTCTGCTTTATAGCGGCGAATCCTTCATTCGTCAGTTCTTCTATGGCCAGCAGTTCTTCCGACGGGAATTTGGGATGACATGTAAGGAGTTTTGGCTACCTGATACATTTGGATACTCCGCACAGATACCGCAGTTGATTAAGGTTGTCACCTAGAATTTCTTTGACTTTCGTTTGAAGTTAGGAGATAACTAACAAGAAGTCAATTGTAGATACATACATAACAGTTTAGTAATAGGGATAACTCTACATTTTTATTGGGTATATCCCATGTAGCATTGTGGAATCGACCGCTTTTTGACTCAGAAAATGTCTTGGAGCATTGTCAACAAGTTCCCAAACCATAATTTCCTTTGGGAAGGAATTGATGGCACTCAAGTGCTGGTTCATTTCCCACCTGGTGACAGCTACAACATGCAAAACAGGTACTGTTCCCCACTAACCTAAAACCTGAATCGTGTTTTCACTTCAGTGAAAGCAACGAAACGTACGTACACAACTGTTTTGATACTGTGCCCTACCATATATTAACCAATGTAAAAATTTGATGACGTTACGCAGCGTTGATGACTTCGTCAACACTCAAAACAACTCTCTTGACAAAGGACGAACTAACTGTGCTATCGTGCTTTTCGGCAACGGAGATGGCGGTGGTGGTCCTACAAGAACAATGATTGAGCGCCTCAACCGAGTGAAGGATACCGACGGTCTTCCAAAGTATGAAAACATTAACATTATTAGTTTTCATTTGAACAAACAACTTAATCCAATTACAATAATTTCGAAATGAATGTAGGCCCAACTGTGGTAATGTGCATAACTAGATAAATCCAAAACTCGTTTGGGCGCTTAGTGTTTCTTCTATTTGAAGTGGCATTCTGAATGCTAATATTCCAGAGGGCTATAATTGTTTTGGATGCAGTAGTGCCCAGTTCTTTAGAATAAGAGTCTTGATGGAAGCCTTTTAATATGGGTTTCAGAGTTCAGATGAGCAGCTCTAATGCCTTCTTTGATAGGCTGGAAGAGGATAAAGATAAGCTGTACAAATGGGTTGGAGAGCTTTACTTGGAGCTCCATAATGGAACTTACACATCTCAGGTTCGCTTCTATATCATATGAATATTCTACCGACCTACTTATAAGCAATTACATTACCAACCACATTGAATTGGGTAGAGGAGACCTAAAGTTAAGTAATGTGTGATACGAAGTTCAATGCCTTGGGTAGGCTGGTTTAGAGTTTGTTCTACGCAGCGTCAGTGAGTCATTTTCTTGCATCAAGTGTGGCATTGGCGACTAAATCTTAATTCAAGTAATATTCAACCCACCCTTTCTCACGTTATTATATCTTTTTCGTATAAGAATATAACTGATGCTCTGATATGCTACTTTCGGAAATGTTGGTTCAGTTGCCTTTGTACCATAAATAGGCATCATTTCTACTTTTAGGCGAAGATAAAGGCTTACAATAGGAAATGCGAATTTCTGTTGCGAGAAGTGGAATTGCTTATGGCTATTGCGTATGCATCTGCCAAAGTGACGGAAGCTCAGAAAAATACGTAAGTGAAAGCTATGGCTTCTAATATAATATTGGCTGAAGCCAACTTTCCTTTCACATTGCATTCCATTTCTTAGATAAAAATGATGAAATGCACGGAATCTCTGACACCCTTCCTTTTCCTTCGACTCCTATTTCCTTTTCCGTTCTGTTCACTCACTTGTGGAATAGCCAGCACTAATCCTCTTTAATTCGTATAGGGACATGGATACGGTGGATAGAAACTGGCAAAACGTTCTTCTCAATCAGTTTCATGACGTGCTTCCTG
>JAQGAP010001884.1:0-17487 GCA_034697805.1 Orchesella bifasciata | reverse complement strand
ATTTTCTTTGAGTCAAAACTTTGTAATTGAACGTTCTCTTTTCATTTCAAGTTAGCAATAATAATCTAAATAACTTGCTAACTCAGTAAAACTCTATCTTCATATTAATCGTCTCCATAAATTCATTCAAATTACCTTCAACATTGTCATTTTATTTGTGACGTGTTGATGTTATAAAGGCCAATAAAGTACAAATAAAACTGTTGCAAATGGAAATTATACATTTTGTTCGTGAATAACGTTTCTTTCGTGTTGTCAATACGCATAACATGTTAATAGCATTTCTTACGTATTCTCAATTATAATTATAATGGATTTTATTAAAAAAGCGACAATATTTCTCCAATTTCTCAGCCGACTACGCAAACATAAAGAAAGCTAACAAATTCTCGAGTAGCTGCATGGAACTATCAAGGGGCTAATAATGAATAACAACACTTGTTTTTCCTAACCCTCTTAACCTCATATAAAAGAATACGACTATCATATTTCTGAAAATAGAAGTGTACACGACGAAGCAAAAATTAATATCATAATCCAGTAACAGCTACAAAAATAAGGAAGTGGTTTTGATATTCCATATAGAAGAGAAAGTATGACGATGCGAGTAAGACAGCATAAATAGTTGAAACGCCAAAAGAAGGGGAGTTACGAAATATCTAGTTTTAGGGAAACAGCTACTCATAGTCACTCACTCACCAACTCAATGAGTCAGCGAGGAACGGGTCTGCGGAGAAAGTGTAGACACGCCGACTCCTCCATCCACCGTATCTTCGACAATCATAGCGACCAAGCATATCAGGGGAACAGGAAGCCTGACTAATGTTATATAGGTTGATGTTGACGAAAAAGCAGTAAAAGCATAGTTTCTGCCATTCAATACGACTTTTATGGTCGTGCCTCTTCAGTAAAATGTTGGAAACGCGTGTTTCCTAAATATAAATCCAGAACAAGTTGTTTTGAAGTGCAGGCAGAGCTTGGCTCCCCAACGCAACTCCACATTGCTGCATGTTTTCATAACCCTAATGCAATATACATTTAGATAATAGATATAATCCTTACAAGTGCGCTGAAAGAGCTGTGTAATATTTACGAAAGCATATTATACAACTTTCATAATGCGAACAACGAATGAATAAGACTATATGACCCCGGCTCTTACATCGTATACGAATGAGTCACGAAAGCTGAACAAGAAAAAACGAAACGCCTATATCCCAACCTCACGAACATTTTCCCAAGCTCAAGTTTGTCTAGGTGAAAGTCCAAGATGAAAGCAAAATCCGTTTTCATATAACATCAACCTACCCTATAACAATAATATACACAACTTAATATGACATCCTCCGTTACTTATAATGCAAGTCGGGCCGAGTGAGTGAGACATGTTTTGCTGCTGTTATGGTGGAGTTCCAGGGAATGGGAATGAGGTACACATGCAACATGTTACAGAGCAGTCTCATATGCTAGGTATAAGAGTACACAGGGCTTTCATCATAGAACTTCCACATAGAACCAGCAGTCCCACATACTGTCAGCATTGCCTTGCCACTGGTACTTTAAACTGTAGCAGTGTGTGTGTGTATTTTAGTTTTTGTCTGGTGCTTCCCTTCAGTAGTGATACATGTATCCTTGTACATACTTTCTCTTTTGTACAGCTTCCCGTTCCCAATCCAAAACTCCGTTTTTGCTTTTTATTAAAACAGCAACAGCAGCACAAGTGAAACATGGTAGGGCTTTCCTGTGGAGCGGTCTTTCATTTTCAGTCTGGCTCTGCCTCGCTTGTATTATTATAACAATCATGTACAACGGTGAAGGTATAATTGCAACGCATGTCGTCGGCGTACGACGTCCTACTTTTCCCCTAAAGTTTTGATTCCCGTGTTCCTCGTGTATTCGCATGCCTTGCACAAAAAATAAATGCTTGAACTCTTGTATGATGATGTGATAGTGATAATAATAAAAGAGTGAACAAAAAGTCCATGATGCACATCCGCCAAATATAATACATACAGCTACAATTTAAGAGAAAGTACTTTTTCCGTTCCAAAAATTTTGCTGTGTTCAACCCAACGGATGATTCATAGGATTGTCCTTCAAACTTTTCATGATGTAAAAAAATCACTTGCTGCTGCCGCAGTGAAAGAAGCAGTCAGCGAGAAAATGTAACATTTTCAAGTTCTTTTACGCAACTCCATATAATATCCTAGATTGTGTCTCCACGATTCGTTGAAAGATATGTGTTTATGATTTGCTAATTATCAAAGCGAGCACAACGTTTCCAACGAAAGCTTGAGCTTGGGGTACGCGGTGTTCCCCGACGAGTACCTCGATCCTGATGTTGCCAAACGGGAATTCTACATAATATACCAGTAATAAATTCTTGGGAAAAAAGATAATATAATATTGCCTGTGAGAGAATACTTCAGCTCAACAGTCAAATAAATTTTAGCTCGAGAATGGGAACATGAGCAAGTGTAGGGAATTAAGAATATACGAAAACGTAGAATCTACACTTTGAAAATCTAAAGTTGGCATGTTTATTTAGAGACGCTACATGATATTTGCTAGAAATGCAGAGTAGTATATCACAGTTCAGTTGTGCACCAGATACTATTTACATCCGGTTTAGGAGAACTCGCCAAAAGCCAAAGCTGTTCTAAGCCTTCTCTGTCCTGACTTTTCATTTTCTGAGTCATTTAAACGATAGGGCATTCTTACCGCAGATGTGAAACAGATTTCTGTGTCCCAAACCACACCAGAGGTTTTTGCACGGAAGTTATTTTTTTTGCGTGCAACCCCTGAAAATATAATCTTACCACGCGTACTCTTTCGCATCTTTGGGTAGGACCACATGCACGTATCTCTCAAAGGTAGAACATTTGTCTCAATTCCTTTTCGACAAATGAAAGCCAGGGAAAAGTATAGCAACGAACTTAATCCCAATGCCACTATTTTGTACACTTTTGCCTTGAACCTTTCCTAATTCTAGCCTCGGGAATATGATATGACGTGAGTTGCACATTGTATAATATCAGTATTCCTTCCATGTAGACGACAAACCTTATTTATTTATTTTTGGCTGACGTGTCATATCTGTATCATCATAAATTACTTTATGCGAAAATGTATAATAATATATTCTTTTCTAACTGCACCGCTAATACGTTTATCACATCATGACATCGTGCTTCCCAACCAAGTGCGTAATCTCTTGCCATTGCGGTTCAGTCAAATATTTGGTTATGGTCTAGGTACGTTTCAAGAAGTATAATCCATATATATGTAGCTATAACAGACAATGGGGCAAGTGTCTTTTTCTCTTGTCTGCATTACGGCAGGCCATCTTTAAAAAGAGCAACTGTATTGTAATAATTACATACAAATAGTATCATTTTGCAACACAAACATCTCAAATGGAAGGTTTGTTCTGTGTCTCTTGCCACCAGCAGTCGTCTAAAATTAAGCGACAGCTTGCATAATGACAATTTTTGTCAGTTCATTTACAACCTACAACATAATTTCTTGGCACAAATCCTTTTAAGTTCCTAAGTAGTGCTGGCGAAAAGAAGGCGGACTGCCGCTATCATTTTATTTTATTGCTGCTAATCTCATTAGAGTAATCATCCACAAATATGCCTACTTAAAAGCAGGGAAGCCTTTAAAATGTGGAAATCTTTCTAAAGGAGGGAATGTAATATGCCGAAATCCTATTCTAATTCTTGATTTTGCTTCCCTTATAATAACTTTGGATCGTATTTGCTTATAAATTGATCGAGTGATATTTAGCGCATTAATATTTATCGTTTAGGCAGATATTCGCCAGGTGATCCAGCAGCATAAAAACCGTTCATATTTTCTGGAACGAAAAGGGGTAACTGGGTAAAACGTAATTTTTTTAGATTAGACGTCAATCAGTTTAGCTTTCGTAATATGTGACCTCGAAAACGAATATAAGTATAAGAAATCACTTATATAGTTGCATCGACTGTCAGAAACACAACAAAAGGTGGAAACGATCCGAGATCGTGGAGTAAAGAGTTATGAAGTACATTTTCATTTTGTCAGTCATGGACGTTTATATATTAAGAAACACTTTCGCGAGTATGAAATCAGGATTTTTGTACGTCATTTCTTTTCTACTCCTTATGAAATGGCTTCAACAAAAGCACTACCTAATTGCCTTCCAGTTTTCAGACAAAATAAGTTCATGCATACGTAATACTGGGCGAAGCTACCATTTTCTTTCGCATCTAACAAATTAGCAAGGGTTGAGCTCAAGTCTAAGATAATATTGGTTAAAGGCTAACTGCACATGTCACAGTATTGAAGAAAGTGCACTTTTGCATGTATATACGCTGACATGAAAAACCTGTATTGTGTTTTTTAAGTACTTGCAGCAAACTGCATGATCGCCGCAGAATAAATAGAATCATAAAAACGCCAACTCAATTGTCAGTTCTAGATATATTGCAACTAAAATTACTTAATGGATTTTCCGCTTTGAAACTGTTTTTTGAGGTTTATGGTTCATAAATTCTATTCAGAATGCTCAGCCGAAATAAATTCAATTGATTAGGTTCATTTACAAAACTTTTAAGGCAAACTTCAGTTTGTATCATAGAATCGAACCCTTATTTTTTGCAACAATGCGACCTAAATTAACTTGGTCATAAACCTACGTTGCTCACAGTGCGATTCCCCAGCACTCGGGAGAGTTTCTCAGTTTAATTTTCTCAGTCAGTCTCAGTAAGGTTAGCATGAAGGTTGTAATTCAGATTAATTCTCTTTCTTCACCGGTTATTAAGAAATACCAGAGACAAACACATATTTCCTGGACATTTGAAGTTCCCTAGTTTTCAAAGATGCATTGCCTTCGAGGCATCGTCTACCCAACTTTTACCTTGTATTATAGAGATTATACACATCAAGGACCAAACAAGATACCTTGATTATTATCAAAGTATAGATTTCTTCCCGTGCAAAGCTTACTCAGAAGAATTGCCGACAGAAAACATTGCCATGGGCAAATGTAATAGACAGAAGCATCCCATCGTCGTCATCATTCTCATGAAGTAAAGAAAGAGCAAATGAAGACGGAAAGATTTGTATCTCACCTCAGAACGACTGAGGAAAACGAGACAAAAGGAATAAAAAAAAGCTTCTTTTTAAAACAATTTATTAGAAACAAGAGAACCAGGCCTTCTCTCTTTCTCCTATATCTCACACTTACTTACAATTGTGCTGTCCCACGTTTTCCACAGCCGAAAGCTAATACAATATAAATGTCAAGAAAAACTGTGGGCTCTGCTTGGTGCCATGATAAAAGTTTAAGTTACAATTTACGAACATGGTATCCACATAGGTCGGAGAAAAAAACGAGGACCCTTTTTTCTTTTGCCACTGCATTGCATTTTACAAATCTACTATAACACCTTGCATCGTCTGCAATCCCAAAAGTTCAAAACAGCCTCAGGTAGACAACAAGGCAGGACTACTTATCTCTTGTTTCTACGTACTCATATATTATATATAGAACGTATATGTTTACCACTGTTATTTGACGGAACATATAGTAATATTTAATATCATTTAAAGCCGAAACATGCCTCTAGACTAAAGACGTGAATACAAAAGGTAAAAATAATCATAACAAGCAGGATCAATTCATATATCAGTCAACTGTACCACCAACAACAGCGAGTGTTTCTCTACCAGAGAGCCGAAGGTGATAATATATATAGATTTTTGGAATGGATCATACATTATATTTTACGTGCTCGTTTATATGTATATCAATAAGCCGGTTAAAAGGCAAAAAAGGCTGACTCTGCATTCTTGAGAGGCGCCTCTGAGTCCAAGGGTTACCTCACCTTCTGTTCTTTCTTCTCGTCCTCTTTTCATCATCATCACCATCGACATCAGCAGCAACCTTGCCTTGCCGTCTGCTACCACTATACATCACAATCTTTCCGTCTTGTCGTCATATGAGTATAAGGTGCTTTACAGCATATAATATGTTGTATGAATGTATCACTCATTTTTCCATTTCTCCAACCAACCGTGCATTCCGCTGGTCTTAAACTGCAATAAGCGTTCAAAAACATGACTTTGCCTAGTGATGGCTACTGACGACGACAAATATGATGAGATGATGATGTTGCAAGACGGCAAATTTGGAGAGTGGCCTATACAGCAAAAGCTCTTAGGCACTTTTATGCTTTGTTCATAACTCTATGCATCAAGTCAGCTCGCGTAAACAAGGTAGTCCATTATGCTGGACTGCACATAATAACTTTACTCTGGACCCTCTCACTTTTGACTTCGAGAGCTGACGGACTGACTGACAGACAGACAGAACAAAATACTTTGAGCATTGTAATCTAAAAAGGTACAGCCAGAGAAGACTGCTAATCTATTAAAAAGAAAATAGGATCTACCTATGAATCTCGACTCGACCCATACTACCCTACTGTATCATCGGCCCTCAATACGGGAAAAGTAAATCCATGAGAGTCGGAAAGTTGGTAGCAGCCGTAATAAAAACTATAAAAACTTTTCCTTATATTCCTATAAGAAGTTTATATTGTGTTTGAGGTAACCCCAGAGTGTATATATTGGTAAGGTTAAGAACAATAAAGTCTTGGTTGTGTACCTGTTCTTGATTCTTTTTCCTTGGCTCACCTCCCTAATAAAATCAGGAGACAAGACAGAAGTTAAATGGAAACTAACATTTATTTCATAGACAAAGAGAAAAATCAGCAGGATTGAGGAGAGCTTGTATACTAGGCTGAAAAGAGGTGATTGTGGAGTAATGTACTACTTCTATTTATTGCTTCTTGGCTTCATACCGTTGCGTTGTTCTAATAAAATGGTAAAAGGTAAAACAACAACGTATGGAACTACACTGCAGCCTTTCCCATTGTACTGGAGTTCAAATATCGCTAGAAAAACTAAATCCCACTGTGCATTATTTTTATAATGTGAATGTATTCCGCAACGTTCTTTACTCTGAATTTTTACTGTAATCTCTACTATTAAGGTGGCCAGTGGAAAAAAGAATTGCATCCCAACTTCCCAACCAAAATCTACCTTTCCTCTTTTTCCAAGAAAGCTAGGGTTCCATGAAAAAAATTACGTTTGGTCGTGCAGTCCGCTTTTTTCAGTTTTCTGGGAAACGGAATACCCCCAACAGGGACACGTCAAACGTTAAAAATAATCAAGTTCTGGAAAACTGTTGTGCATAAGCATTTTATTGCGTTTTACGATCCCCATATTTCTTTGAATTTATGATTTTCATAAAATTATGATTTTGATAACGTGAGCGTTTTGACTGGATCAATTGCGTTGTATATGATTCCGCTAATTACTGACTGTAATAAAAGTGAAATATCATATCCGAGTAGATGACGTAAATTAGCGTGCAAAAGAATGAAATACATGATGTGATATAATAAGCATAAACCCCACTTAAGATACACTCGTGACAAATCCAACTAATCAAGTAGATAAGATTATTTCATTACATACATACTGGCTTAATACCTACACAATGTACGCTACCACACTTTGGTTGCTTTTTCTAACCGTTTACCTTTCCATTTTATCACCTTGTTATATGCTTAACCCTATACTTTTAAAATCTGTATATGAGCCATGAGGTGTGACAAGTGACGACGACGACTGTGGTGGTATATAATCTTTCTCTTCCTTTGAGAGCATTTGGATATACGTTTATTTGTATTGTCGCCAGTATTAATGACGGCGCACGTCGAAAAACGTGGTAGGCTACAGAAATGCATCATTCCTCCCCGCTAATTTAATTACGTTTTGAAGTATTGAAACAATCACGAAGGATCCTGTCCACTACCGGATTTTTCATAAATACTTCCAAGCAAACCTGTTAATCGGTTTCCAATGAATGAGCAAAGCAAATGCGATAAACAGAAATGAATATATTAAAATCAGCTAACGATGCTCTCATCCTTTTTCTTTTATAAATTAGCGTATCGCATCATATCATGGTTATCATCACCATCATTTTGAGCATCTCACGATCTTGTTGCATTTATACTAGTCATCCTCCTAAAAACATGACACACACACCTTGTTTAAGTGGATATAGGTAATCATTTTTGCATAGACAGGCAGACCGAATCAACTTCTTTCAATAATCATAGCATTTAGTCTGTTTTTCATTAGGAGGATTCATTACTAAAGAAAACAAACTAAGAGTCAAAGTTTCAGAAAACAATCTTTCTGAGTGACTGACTGAAGACATATATCGCCTGTTTAAAAAAACTTTTCTGCTTCCTTTTAACAACCATGCATGACAAGACACATGAGCAAATGACTGTGATTTTTGTTTAATATCCAATGAATACCTTTCATTCATGCTTACGTGCTGAAAAAGCTGCTGGCACAAGAAGAGGTATATATCAAGATGTGAGAGGCTCGTATAAAATATGATATCATCAAATTCTGAACTCACCGGCTAATAATACTGACGAGCTGCTGCATTTTAAAGAGGAGACGTGAAGTTCCAAGAAGAGGAATTCCCTTGCATTTTCAAGTGTGTTCGTTTCATTTGCATTAAAATTTTCAGTGAGAAAGGAATGGAATGGCAAATACATAATGTAATCATCACGAACATGAAGAGCTAATGAAAGTATGTAGTAGTAGTGGCTCCACTTTCTGAGTTTACCACTATTGTGCTTGTTCTTAGGAGAGCTTTTTAGTAAAGTTGAACAAAGCCCTCGAGTCATATGATGAGTCGTCTTCGTAATGCATTCCTTCACTACAGAACTCTTTTAAGAAACACAACATATACATACACGAAGCAATACATTATATATGTACTTATTATTTATATGAAGTGAAAATGCAGATACATGATGATTATGTCGATGTCGTAATCAGGAATACAAAAGAACGGGCAAGACCAAACCTAAAAGTATTTAAGTACATAAACTACGTCGGAATCATGACGAAGCGAAGAATAGTAACAACAGGTGAAAGAACTTGTATCGCTGGTTGTGCATAAATGCTGTGCTGGGTTGCAGCATTCTAATTCTAGCGTTTCACTACTATTTATGATACACTGTTTCATTTATCGCAACTTTAAGCTATGATGAAAACGGCTTCTTTCCTTTAACGTATGGTGTGCTAAAGTATTGTGGTACATGATCTATGCCATATTAATCATTGTAGTAATATTGTACTTTTCATAAGAAACTCGACAGTGTGACCGGTTAATATTCATGATGATGGAATTTGGGTGTATTATGCAAAGCATTGATTGCTTCGACGGAATAGTAAAGGAGTAACTTCATACGAACTCAGAACTCATGGTCTCTCATTCTCTCTCCGCTGACTTTGACGAAGAATGGTGAAGGCCACACAGAGAAAATGGAAAAACAAAAATCTTGGTTAGTACACCCAAGACATTTGTGTGGAAGACGCAAAAACATTCACGTAAAAGTACAATGTTGGGGGTTTGTATTTTGCCGTTGCCATTTCTCCTAAGCAGGTTTTCTTATTGGAGGAGCCGAAACATTTTGTCTGATTATCCACTTGGACAACATCAAGCAAACCAAATTCATCTCTCTATTTTGCTCTGTATCGCTGGGCAAGGCAAAAACATGCTTGCTATAATTTATTTACCGAGTGCACTTGAAACCAGCTTAATGTACCTATAATATTTATGAGGACGGCATATATCAAGTCAGGAGTCCCTCTCTCGACTTTATATCATGATGATGGTATTTTTTTTTATTTTGCAAGAATATATCCACTCGTATATCAACAATAGTTAAATATATAATGATAGAGTTTAGGCCAACTCACGCCGTTTCCAGCAGGCAAGCAGGCGTCGGACATATTTGCGTGGCAATGGCATGACATGAAAACATTTTATTTTAGTTTATTTCTTATACTGCTGCCTATATAACGTAGCAGCATACAGAGAAAAAGGATGGGTTTGGTTTATTGGAGAAAAGGGTTGAGGATTCCATTGCATTGTTGTTTCACATTGAACTCGTTGTTACATTACGTTATGTTTGCGTACCGCAATAATCAGTTGCTGCAGTAGCACAGCCTCTACCATTGTAATAGCAACGTCCACTAACTACAGTAGGCATGTTTATTTGTAGGTTGGTATTGATCATCATAGAATACTGCACAGATACACATATTATGAATTCTGTATTAACTATCATTTTATTCAAGTGAGGTTCTCAGACGATTATGATACTGCCATTATCACAATCCATTTCCCATAACAATTCACTCACTCCGGCTTTTCACATTCTCATTTGAGGAGAAGATGATGGTGCAAATACATTCATTCTTTTTACTCAGCTTCTCATGAAAACTTGGAACATGCTACATTACATCATATCATTTATGTTTATTACAACCATACTGCGTACAGAGTACACACCGTCGGCGAGAATTTAAATGAGCAGTTCATGTGCAACATCCAACGTTGCGAACAGGCAACGAAGCAACTCTGTTGGTTGGTGCTGTTTGTTCACGTTTCTCTAACTTCTACCAGTAACAAGTCAAAGCTACAGGAGAAGAAACAACGGATTACGACAACTAATTAGCAATAGCGCAAGGTTCGTAGATGCCAAAAGTCGCCTCCTAAAATCTGCATATTTTGTCTTGACTCGGCAACTAAAGATGGTTAAAATGAACCACGCCAATACTCTTGTCAATGTGCATCTTATATCAAATATTGGGATGAAATACCAATACATAACTTTACTTACTTCCCCACTCCTGTTCTTGGGATACCTTAACAATTTACGTCTCAGCTATGAACGCATCCAACATAAAATCTGTAGATTTTTCCATGTTGTGTTCTATTTGCTCTTGACACAAAATAACTTGTCTTGTTTGCTCAAAATAAATTCATGTAATGCCAAGTCATTCTCTTGTGAGGAGTATTTCTATTTTCTCAACCTATTATGCATGCTCGCCCTCTTACATTCTGCAAATTGTTCGTTCACTTTAGATCAATTCACATCATCATCATCGCCGCCACGGAACGTACTTTGCATCATCGACATCCATAAACATTATCCATAAATATGCATGCAATGGAATGAATACTTGAATCAACTTTTACGCTACGTCTGTTCATGCCAGCTTGTAATAATACGCAGAGCTAAAGCTGCCTGTTGTTGGTTAAGTGCAACAGTTTTTACATGACTATAGTCGACTGCGTTGTATAGCAAACCAGCATTGTTTGCGTCGTCACACAATCGCTATCCTCATCATATCGGCATTATCAATTCATCATAATCAAGTTCGTGTGGAATTGGAGGATTCCCTCAAGCAAACAGACAACATTCAACTAGAACGAGGGAGAGAGCATAAAAAACTGTTTAAATTGTTCGTGTCTATCCTATGACGCATCAACAGATAAATTCATTGCTTGCACACATAAACTTGAAAAAAGTTAGATGACTCCATTGCACTGTCTGTATTCAGTAGGTAGTCTCTATCCATTTGTGCTCTTTTCATTAGAATAGAGCACCCGCTGACGATGATATGATTATGCTGCAATGGTTTTGATGATGAGATGACGCCTTGTGTCTTTCAGATTTATTTCTTTTCAATAGAGACATTATATACACAAAATACTTGTAAGTGTTTTTTGTGCCAAAACCACATCAAATTATGACTTTTTGGGGTTGCTGATGTATGTTACTAGTATCGGTCATGCTTAACCCCAACAACAAGAGCATAGGTATCGAGACATTCTACGCAATATAATATTATTAAATGTCCTTTACAAAGTCAAAACTGATTCTAGTCGTTTTCACTTTTATGAAAAACAAGAATAACATCTATCACTAATACATTTTGCTAAATTTAATTTCAAAGAAATTTCATTAAATTGAAACATAGCATCTGTAACATTTCTGACCGAAAGCAATGAAGTCTAGTTTGTGGTTAAAACTTCCATATTAATCTATCCAAGCAGTATGAAGAAACATGATTTTACTAACGCTGAATCAACAATTTGGGCGAGCTTTAAACTTTACGTAAATTTACAACCAGAGAAATCCAGATATTCGTGCGTCCTCTATTACCAATTTATATGAGACATTACTTAATTATATTAGCTGCAGAATGTCACAATTGATATACGTAAATCAAAGACGATCTCTACATCATGTTCGACAGCAAACATGAAGGACGACGATGAAAGTGACGTACGAGCCATGGTTGGGTATCCAAATCTACACAAAGACCTTCACAATCATGCACCTTCCTCAACTCTTGTACAAGAGTATTTAAGAAGGTCTACTTTATGAACTTTTTATCTTTTTCTTACGCCTAACCGTCTCTCCCTCGCGCATCAGAGATAGCTATTTAACTGGAGCCAACTATGACTATTAATAACCTCACAGGCTTGAAAATGGACCTTATGGGTTTAATTCAGTGCTGATACTAGCAAAACGAAGTGGATGACGTAATGTGTACAAAAGTATACCATTACTCCAAAACAAAGTTAACAGCTAGCATGAAATGTATATTTTGAATTTTTGATAAGCTAGCGACAAATGTTCATCATATCATATCCAACCCTTGTGCTCTTCCAATACAGACCAGTAATAGTTTTATTTCAATGTCATGATTTACATCGCATACAAATATTTTGTTGATATATAAAGCTGGAGGAATCCGCATTATTTTTGTCCAACGTAATCTTGATCAGTAGACTGAAAAACATGCTCAATTCTATCGGTAAATAAGGTTCATGGATGTAAGTAATTTTCCAGTTATTAAACCAGCATCGACCAGGCCAACAACTCATTTCATGAGGCGTACTAAACTAGACACACATGTACAGTAAACTATTTACAAAACACCCACATCATCTCGTTATTACTGCAAGCCTGCACCCACTAAGCCATTACATATATGTACGAAAATGTTCACCAAAACACTGCCATGCTACACTTACTTAATTTTGCTACTCACTTTGCCGTTGTCATTTTGGATAACATGTGATTCATAATGGTTTGTTCCAAAGTAAGCAGAAAAACGCAATGACTTTTTTTTATATATGAGATGAGCCAGAGAAGAAACCAGTCACCCACTAGTATGAAAAAGGACTTTTGTCATCCATGTATTGGATGATCTGCTATGTTGGTTTGGTTTGGTTGGTTTTCAGACTTTGGGAGATACATGTGGCGCCAGAGGAAACAAGTACATAAGTATAGTGATCCCAAAAATATGTGATAAAACATTACTAACATATATTATGAGAATTAGAGTTATGGGATTGAGGCTGAAGATGAGTGTCATATATTCATGTGGCAGTTTTTGATATGATCACTTTTATTAAAGAATCTGCCGCGTGAATATATAGATATATAGTAGCTGACTATGTTCATTTCATGAGACTGACTGTGATTGCAGTGTTAGAAGGTGAAATGGAAGAAAAGCAAATGTGATTTGATGCTCGAAATATGGCTGCATAAATTACGACTGCCATAAATACACAACTAAACATAATTCACGAGAAGGAGGAGGCAAAGGCTGGATGAAATTGCAGATAATTCATTTGTCCAATTCAATCGGGGTCCCCACAAACAACTACGTAAATATATAGCATACCAGCACAGAGCGCAATATTGTAAGCCCTGTAAGTATCATGTCAGTGATATCATTCATGAATGAATCTTTCCTATTTTTTGTTATCAGCATCATCCATAAAAAGACTACTGGTGAGTCTGGTGACTCACTGAATATCAGCAATTGGACGCGATAAATACAGTTTATCTTTAAAGTTCTTTTGAAGAAATTTGGACAAAGCAAACGGATGACAGAACCAAGAAATTAAGATGACCTGTTGTATAAGGAAGGTAATGCATCTATTTATTGAGTGACAGTTTTTCTGTATGTCGATCTTGAGACGTTTGTTAATTTTATAACGTTGATGATTAGCGTTAAATCGAATGGATATCTTTATTCTTGAAGTACAATATTATGTGTTGACCATTCTGCTTTTAAATGGAAATGTGAATCGAACATATGACAACACGACCAAAAATTGAAGCGATTTTATGACAAAAATGTTTACACAAAACATGTCTCTTTCTTGTAGTGTATAGTTCTGAAGCTTTTGGCTAGCAAGTTTTTGAAGTTGTAAGTAAACAGTCTGGCCAACTTCTAAAGCATGCAAATTACTTTTAAACCTACTCATTTTATTGATCCTTCCATAAAACTAAATGATAAATATTATGTACTTGTATTCTGTACCGCGTAGCACTTCCATATTGTTAACAAGGTCCTTTCTCTCGCAACAGACAGAAAGCATAGGTCAAGGCACATCATGACCATACTAGTTCTTTAGTTCTCAGCATCTATCTTTGATTAGATCGTAAAGACCATGCTTTTCAACTCCACAATGCAAATACATACGTACATACAATGGTGTGAAATGCTATTCGTACCAATATATTTCTTACTAGAGTCAGGACAAATTGCTTAAAATGTGTTAAGGTGAGTCATTTTGAAAGCCTTAATCGTGAATCAATGACTTGGCTGTGCACTTAACCAAAGAGCGGTACGTACACGACATGTCCTATACTATGTCGCATTTGAATATGAGGGTCGATAATGGGGCTGGTGCAGTAAACCCATTTTGTGCCGTATATTAAATCATTTGAATAGTCAAAAAGACTAAAGCTGATACACCGAACAAGCGATAGTTAGGAGAATACAACGTTCCGTCTTCGAATTCATGTCGAATATGACAATTATTTAATTTCAGCCAGGATTGTCATATCTATCTCCTTCCCTTGCACATGCTTCTTGACTTACGAGGAAGTTTCGTGTGAGTTGAAATGCTAGAGTTTGAAAGTAAAACAGGGCTTGATGATCAAATCAAACTGACAAAAGTTCAAAGAAATCAATTAGGCAAAGTGAAATTCAGAGCAACAACTGAACAGCCAACTCGGTTCATCATGTCATGATCATATAAAGCACTAACACTAACAATATAGCATGGTGTATTGTAAAAATTCTGTATGTTTAGTATCCTTTTACAATTCCTTGAAATGACAAGACAACTCTTTTTCGCTACGCTTCATCATCTGTATGGTTTTTGCACGGACTGAAAACTTGTTGTAACGATTGGAATATTGCTTATAACAACTTTTAGGCTATTCGCACTTGATCATAATGTAGAATTCTCAATATGAGAACTGAAAGTTGCTTGCTGTATGTGCAAGTTTCCTTTGTGCTACAAGTTGCAAGTCGACGTGCTGGCTGCCATTGAAGCATGATGATGTATAGAAACATCGAGGAGTTGAATCTTGTTCAAAAGTACATACATCCTGTAACGTGAACTCGCATAGGGACAAAACATTCCAAGAATTTGACTCACAGGAGGAACAGATATCAGAATTATGCTTTTTCATGCTCGCTAAATCCCTGTTTGCCTCACGACACATATTAAAGGTTCAAAGAATTGAGTTGCTGTTGATAAAAGAACCAGCATCATTTGGGCTTTTGGAATAGGCATATTCTCTCTACCCTAATAACCAACAACAAAAAGCGAGCTCCGCAGTTCCAGATATGTCATTCCCTGGAATTTTGATACTGCTGCCGGGATTCTCGAACTTATAAAGAGTCTACATTGGCTAAAACTACAACTACTTTTGGGAGTGTGTGGTGACTTCATGAACTCATGTAGTAAAAGTAGGTTATACATCATGATTTGATGACGGTTTCATCTAAAGGAAAAAAATTATTTTGGTCGGACTCTTGGAAATCTGGTTTTACAATGATGCTAAAGTCGTTGTTTGTGGTATAACTACAAGTATACAAGTATAGTAGTATGGCAATGGCAAACTACTTTTGCTTAAGCAAGTTGACAACGTGACATCATCTTCAACTCCAACCAGAACCAAGTGCTAGTCACTAGTCATCATTGACTTATTTAAAAGATAGCATCAAAACCTATAGTAATAGTGTTTACGATTTTTTCGTACTATGATTTGCTTAAATTAATTGATAAAATAGACATGTAAATCTCAAACGTGTGATCGAACACATTGCACGACGGCGTTTGTCTACGCCTCTGCCCTGTCATCGTCGTGAACTGAACACAAGTTTTCCGTACTGTAGTCTGAAAGGGTAGCCAACTCATTTTTTGTGATACACTACCTAAATAACTTTAATGACCCTGATGACCATGAGTTCTTGGCATTGTGGCTCCTAATTTGATGCATCAAAAATCTAGTCAGATATTGCATTCCTTTAAACTGGAAATTAATCAATAAGAATATCCTCACCAGAACTATATTTATATAGTAGATTTTAAATAAGAGGTAATCATCTTGTTATTCAATTACTCACACCTTTGCCAAATTATATATGCATAGGCGGAAGACAAATTTTAAAGATATTGATACATCACGATCCAAATCTGGCTACTAAGGTTGAAGCAGGTGCAATAGGTGCATGTTTACTTATCCAAGTATTTGTCACTCTATCTTCAATAAAGTATCATCCACCAATGGAAAGAACACTTTTAGAAGACTAAGAAGATATTTCACCACTTAATGTTAAATCATTTGTCAATGTATGTATGTGTTGTTATAAATAGTCTAAGGTTTACATTCCCAATGGATTACAAAATCTAAGCATATGTCAAAGCATAACAACAATAAAAATGCTACATAATAAGATATTAAAACTAGCAAATAATGTTGAATGACATCCAGAGATAAACATAAAATAGAGTAGTGGTTTAAAAAAACTTTTCGAAGGGTTAAACAAAGTCATGTTTGACTTTTTATCGTCATCAAATATGACTCTTGTTCATCCCCTGGCTTAGCACACCATTTTTTATTATCACACCAATTCATTATACATAAATACAAGGAGAACGCCTTCGTTTAAGCAAAACATCCTTAACTTACAATATCATTTGTCAGTTCAGTGTGTGCATTAAACTATATACGCATGTCGCATTATCTTGCATCGTGTGTGCTTGTTGCTTTTTACTGCATCCATATAACTTACAAAGCCTACCTACTTTTCTTACTCATTCAGTTTTGTTTGAACCGATTCGCTCTCTGACAAGATTGCGATAGAGAATGGGGTAAACATTGGAGATTGCATGGAGAAATTATCACGTACAATAATTCCATCCATTAAAACTGGCCTAAGTGTTTTTATGAGAGTGTGTATCAAGTAAGATGTAAACATTAACTTTAATGCATAAAGTGAGTAACACGAGAGAAAGAGGAGACAGGCAAAGAGGCGCCTAAAGAATGAATTAATTCTCTGATAGGATGTGATAAAAACTGAATCTATTACTTGTATTCTGGCTGCGCTACGATATCATCGAGTATGAGAGCAAGTATTATTGGTATTCACAGCTCTTGACTCTGGAAAGAAATGATGTTCATTGATCTTGCAAAATGTAAAGAAAGCATGTAATGTAATTTGATCACC
>JAQGAP010001883.1:0-17497 GCA_034697805.1 Orchesella bifasciata | reverse complement strand
AAAATGTTGACTCATGTTCTGTTCTTTGATGTTACAGTCATTTCAGGGAAGCCAAGGCCGGGCGTACCTATTTAATTCCGTGTAAGTTATGACTTTGTAATACCCGAGTTCTTCAACTTTATCCGAATGGTAGCAATTTCATAATTATTTGTGTTTTATTTTGAAGGGTTAATGTTGGGTGTGGACCAGCAGAGGAGCGAGTTTTACTCACAGGGCTCCATGCCGTAGCAGATATTTACTGTGAGTGCTGCCGCACGACGTTGGGTTGGAAATATGTAAGTTTGAATTGGAAATATTATCACAGAAGCAGAGGACTCTCCTTTTCTATCTCTTGCTACACCTGCTAGCTACATGCTTTGTATATATGATTATGATGATATTATGGAGAATACTAATGGTTAATGTGTGAACTATACAGGAGCATGCCTTCGAATCTAGTCAGAAGTACAAAGAAGGGAAATACATCATTGAATTGGCGCATATGGTAAAAGAGAATCAATGGGATTGAGATAAGGCCAGTGTCTACCGCCATTACACGAAGCCAGCGCCGTTACTAATTCGTCCTTCAACAACCTGCGGAAGCCCGGACTACGATCCGTGGGTAATTCCTGAAGTGGAGCCAGTCGACTTCGCAGAACTTTCGCATCAGGAAACATGCCCATCGCTACAGTCCTGCTTCGCATTCTTCCGCCGATTATTTTCCTTCGTCTGGCAAAAATTTTGGCGGTGACACTGGCCAAAGGAACAAACTACACACAACTTGATGCAATCAGCTACTCTGTCCGAAATCGTTTTATGTCAGTTGATCATTTTCTCCCTTCTGACACAAGGACTTCTGGTTATGATCTCTCTTGATTCTCAGCATGATCATGAATGGAACTATGATCCTTCTTACAGAAACATCACAGCATCATCATCATCACCATCCTCATCGTATAATACAATTCGAATGTTAGATCAATGTGGTGTCTCCAAGTGAGGACAAGAATATAACTAACGAAATCTACCAAAAAATAATCGCCAAAAAGATATGTTATATAAAACGCTACATCAGCATTTCATTCCAATCAACATCAAATTTGAGCAATCGTGTGTCTTGTCATTATACGGTATGTATGAATTATCTAACTTGTATCCTAAAGCATGAAGATATTTAGCGTTCCTGGAGTCCTCCATCACGATCCAGTAAATACATGCACTTCGAATCTTGTTACTACAAAATAGAAACTGAACCACAAACTGGATGGTTCCACACTAAGAAAGTGAAAAAATGTTTGATTTGGAGGGTTAAGGGAACTGAATTTGAGCCTATCCTTGATCCGTTTGAAATGATATGAACTCTCATATTTGGGAAAGGCAAAATATGTGAAGCTATACTTAATACCATTGCGCTGAAAGTAAAGAAAAAGACAGTTAAATTTTGGATCTTCGAGTTTTCAATCAAGTGAATTTCAAAGTTTCGAAACTGTTCAAATGTAACTGAATGCTTGCAAAATGTGATGTGACAGTGAACCGATGTGATGTTGTAAAAATGAACAATGGAATAAAAGAGGGAACGCTACATCACTCAAGAATTTAGCTTGGTGGTACTATTTATGGGCCGACTTTGCCAATCCTCGCAATGGAATCGATGAAAAACGCAACCCGTGCAGACGTTTAGTGACTTGAATATATTGGAAACTAGCTTGTGTGTGTCGGTGATTTCAAAAAAAGCAATGGTGTAATATTATAGATATGGGTTTTCTGTTTATAATCGTGCTTGTAACCTGGAACCTGCTCGCAGATAACAAAAGCATCGCAACAAAGAATATATTGTCGCAGCGGAAGATATATTGAAGCAAGATTCGAAAGTTATATATATATATAACGCTCTCATGATGTTTTATGTATCAGAATCAAACGGAACCACACATACACAAAAAAGTTATGAAGATGTAATATTACATATACACCCCCTTCTGTGATAAATGTAATGACTGACTTAATCGCTTGTTAACAATAACCAATGACGGCTCTGTGCGTAAATCTATCGAAAAAATATATGAAATTACGTCGCATGTAATTGCATAAAATTCAAATTGCTAAACTACCAAAACGGAAGAAACTAAACAACAGTACAGCCGTATTATAAGGATTAAGCGGAAATCGGATTCAAGTTTTTTGTATAATGGTGTTTTAGTTTCGTGCTACCACTTAGATATATAAATTTATGTAAACTGCAAAAAAAAAGAGTTATATGATGATATGTATAGCAAACGTTTACTCGAGAGAATGATTTTTAAAAAAAACTATCGATACATAACAAAAATATTACTATTGAAATGAATGTTATATTATGTAATTACATTCTACTCTCCAGTTAATGTAGCATAATAACATGAGGATTATGATAATCAAAAGTTACAAAAAATTCAAAGCAAAGGATCATTCGGTAACGGACGAATGCAATTAATTAATATGATATAAGAAATTAGATGCTACTGTGTAATTGTCGTCTTAAGCTTGTACACCTTTGAGGTTAGAATCGGATATTATAAACTAAAGTTAACTATCGAACAGCATAATAATAATATACTACTACTGTCGAACTCGCTACGACAACGCTCCGCTTTGTTTACAAAAAAATAACTTATGTGTAACAGAACTTGCGTAACGTAACCATAATTGCACATACAAACATAAAAACCTTTCTTTTGTGAAAAAATATTCTCCATGCTACTACTCTTTAAGTCATGTAAGTAGTTAACATTATTCATACATTGTATCCAACAATACTACTATTAGAATCCAACAATAATAGTTACTACAGAAATACTGTGTGTGCTTACTCAGTTAAAGCAATGATTATGAGATGGGAATGGTGTGTGGTATGTATGTCTGAAATGAAATTGGTTAGAAGAAGAACGGTCAAGGAAATCAAACATTTTTTTGTGCAAATTATCTTATAGGAGGAAGGAACAAACTAGTACTGCTCTGCTTGACTAGAACAGAATTTAACTAAATTAAGTTTTATATCAACGACGCTGTCACGTCACGTCGGTGTGCTGTAGACGAACTAAATAGTAGTGTTATGGTGTGTCACCTTTAATTTTGTACTGCGTCAATGTACTTTTTGAACTGCGAATGATTTCACTTTGAACTAAAACAACTATGATTTTATACGAATTTTTATTTGCTATGTACATGTAATGTAATACTGACATTTTGTGTAATAGTTCCGCATTTTAGTTGATTTAAGGCTCGCTTAATTTTTAGAATAATTATTAATTAAACTATGCGTTTAGTAATCTTATGATGTGAAAACAACTATTAATTTTTTACTTTTATCACACCTGCAACAATTTTATATACCAATACCCGCATTTTATTATTGATTGCCTGAATTGAATTGAATTTTGGGGATTGTTTCATGCAAGTATAACCATACTGTATGTACTGTAATATGTACCATAATATATATTTCCGTGACAACTGTTACATTTGAAAATAGCATTTTTTGGTTCATTAAAAACGTGTTTGGGAGAACGATATTTGCTGTTATGTATGTTAAGCTTATTTGTTTCCATTTTGTCAATAACCGTAAATTACTCTCGCCTTTTCTTCTCTTTATACATGCAATCAAATATTTTCAATCGCATGATTTAACATCTGATCCAGTAATATGCCATTTAACTCATTTCGTATCATAACTGCATGAATTCATCTATATATTTGCACGTTGAATTTAGTTGAAGTTGTAATGACCTTCAATTGCTGTACATAAATAATTTTATTCCGCTTCCATTTAAAACTGTTTTTTAAATTCTCATTAGAGTTTTAAAGTTTTGCAGATGTAAAGGTCCGTTAGCTTGCTGCCAAGCGCTAGAACGAAAAAATTTTTTAACGTTACATCAATTGAACTTTTTTTATGTCAAATGTTGTTGAGCATTACCATTATCAATTAAACGACATGCTCGAATCTTTTTTTTAATTTAAAGGATAGTGGTAATTACAATTCTACAGTCATGCAGACTATGAATAGTTTTTGTCGGTCACAGATCTTGACCTGAGAAGGCTAAGTAAGTATTCAATGATGAGCATAAACGGTTAAAGATACAGTTGTCCAGCTTAGCGTAAAGTATGTATGGAAAGAAAATTAAAATTGACGTCGGAAATGGAATTAAACACATATTTATGAGGATAACTTCATATGTACACATAAATTGTTTCGCATTGTAAATGTAATAGTTTTGAGGAATCGCACGATGATGATAGCCATATAGATGGATGTGTTACCGTTGAAAATGTTGTGAAACGGGGTGTTTTTCCGTACATCGGAAACCACACTAAAGATACCAAATAAGTGGCTCCCAATCACGTTGTCTCTTTCAGTTGCTAGAAATTTAAAGCGTGCTGAGGTGTCAGGAGAGGATTAATTAAGGTGATCGATTCTTGTAACAAATGCATATTATGACAAGTAGCTGAACTATTGTCTTTCGTCACCTTTAAACTAAAAGGCAATATGAAGAAAGTGGTAAAAGTTTCTTAGATAGTTATAAAAAAAAGGAATGATTGTAAGGAACAGTACGGTATTGAATGAAACTAAGGTGATAGCTTGAACAAGGGATAGTAATGTACATTTAATTGGAAAAATTGTGTACTGGATTCAGATAGGACTTGCAAAGAAGTATGAGTAAGAGTCCCGTTTTTATCCAGCTAAACGTCTGTTTACTAATTGTTGAACAAAATTAGGCATAAAAATAATAATGTAATGTATTCGTTAGCTAGATTTTCAGGAATTGTTGGTAAAAAACAAATTTTTTATATGAACATGCCGGTTGTTGCTTCTGACTTTTATCTCTAGTCATACAATTTGTTAATCAAGTGCCACGGGACTCCAGTGCGTATTTACATTGTGTTGCCTAAAAATTCATTTTTTGCATGATGTGAGGTAGCGTAAGAATTTTCCAAGCGATACTAACCTTTCTAGTAGTGTATAAAATGTTGTTTGACCATTTTAGACAGGTGCTTAGCTTTAATTTTAAAATTAGAACCTGATTTATCATACCTACGAGTCTGAGCAGTTACAAAAATTTCAAAAAGGTATAAACTGAAGAGATGTATAAAATTTTGTTTTCATATAATTGAACTTTATCCAGCTTCAGATCTCACACGATGTGCAAATTATTCGTTTACATGTAACGGATGTTAATTAGTCAACTAATTTTGAGTACTTTATGCTCTTTGTTGTAAACATAGTGATAGATTTATCTATTTAGGTTGATAGATTTTACATGTAATAAGGCTTATAATGCACCAACGCACTGAAGCAATTCACACATGTAATTTTATTACTCCAGATTTTTTGCACTCATTCAATACTGCCGTTTGAATAGTCAGTGAAAGTACTAAATAGTACTTTCCCTTTTTACTTCACAATAGACAATATCAAAAAAGTGTTGGTTGTGCGTTATTATTTTATGTCAAATTATTGCTTGTACCTATGATATAAAATCCAAGTTGAACCGATTCTTGACATTGACTCGAAAATAGGATGAATATTAACCTCACAATTTTGATTTATATTACGAGCAATCTGTCAATGTCACCCCAAACCAATAGGCAATGTTTTTTTTTCAATCTAACTAATGGCATGTAAGATATTGTCGTTTCTGTAATATTGTACAAACTTATAAGCATGAAGTTTTTAGTTTGATTTAGATTCTGTTGCAACCGCCCATTTTTGCAGTTTGCAAAAATGAAGACTTCAGGTAGAAATAGTCAGTTATTTCTAAATGTCCTTTAGCAACATCCCGGCATCCATACATTATGCATGTACAAAGGAAACAATATTTAATTGCGTAGCAGAATTTAGAATTGGCTTGTGATTTATCCATGAAGCTTGCAATTACCATTGGTTACATCCAGCGATTCATTTTATAAAATAATCTTCCAACATCGGCATTCGGCATGTCGGCATGTGACCATTAATAGCATTATAGAAATATCCAGTAACATACTTTTTAAGTAACTTGTTTATACTCAAATTGATCAGTCGCAATAGTTTTAGGTGAAATGCATATATTAATTGTAAGTTAAGATAATGGAAACACTGAATTATACCGTATTTGACAAATGTATGTAATTATCAGTTTTATGAAGTGTAATCCTAACGCGGGGTTATGTATATTAATGTAGGACAAACTTTTTGCAACGCAACTGATTGCAGTGAATTAAAATATCGCTGGTAAAAAAAACTCATACAAAATCTTACCATGTTTACCGCACCCGCAAGTTTTTATCGATAAATCTTTTATGATTGATTGCCCAGAATTAATTCACTTACAATGTGCAGCTTGTGTTACACACTATGTGAACTGACAGAATATACACCGAAATGCAATTTTTAGCCAAAACAAACGTAATAAACTTTTGGGTTTGGATTTTATATCTTATATAAATAAGAAGTGTGCATGCATGAATGCCAGAATGATTGAAATGGAAAACTGTGGTGCTATGTTGTGTAATAAACGCAAATAAAAATATTGTACAATATCCTGATGACAATACTAGTACTTGCCTTTTTATTCCACATTTTACTCCATATCCATAATTTTCAGGAATAAGGAAGAGGATACATAAATGCATTCACATTTTTGGATAAAAAATTGTTTTTCTATTGACACTTCATGATCTAGGATAACATGTTATGCGATGCGAGGCTGGCACAATTATAAGTCAACAAAACATAACTTAGAACACGCTCATCCTACTTATTGGGGTAGATAATGGATCGTAGTTGATATGGTAAATTATTACAAATGGGTATAGGTCAACTTATTATGTTATGAAACGGACTGCGGACAAACCATACGAGTAAACATGTCAGTAAACATAAAACATGGAACTTGTTCTTGCAAATGTGCCAAAATCACAAAAGGTTTAGCTTGCTTGCTTGCATCGTATTGTATGGTTGTTTCATGATGTATCACTGACACCACATCATCAAATCTTTAGTCAGCCTTGTGTCAGCAGTCAGCACTGCCAAGCAGTGCATCACATGCATTTACCAACGCAGGACAATCGTGCTTATTCACCAAATAGACGTAAATGGAATCTCTGTACGATAGTTGATGCGTTTTTTATCCAGATGCAAGTATTACAAAATCATCATTGTTCTGCTGATGTAAACTTTTAAGTATGATCAGGCCATATCTACGTATGCGTTTTTTGTGCAAGAGTAATTAGGGTGGGAAGCATTAGCCACCATTTCTTGCGTCTGTACGGCGTAATTGGATGCGTAGACTTTAGCAGCGTAGGTGTACGATCACCTTCAAACAATGTGACGTTTCATTTCGTAATGACTGGAACACTGGAAACAGATGGAACATTGAACGCATGAGTTTTGAGAATGAGTCAATATTTAGGATCCGTTGGTATGTACACAGACGTAGAGCCGGTAGCTTACGTCTACAATTTCTTTAATAACTTCATGTGGTCTGTTATATCTAATGTATATCGTTGGAAATACACAACAAATATTATAATATTTTGAAGTGTAATGTTCAAATGCACTTACAAGGTTAGCATAATAGTACAACGGTCTTTGTCGCTAAACACCACCGGGTTTTCTGTGCCCTCAATCTAACATTCTGCTTGTGATTCAATTTACATTCACACTTGTTTAAAAATGCATGCATCGAAAAACGAAAGTAAACAAAACAGTTAAAAAATCAGTTAAGAAATTATAGAACTAATGGCTAACTTTTTTCAAATGAATGACAGCTTAGCTTGCCATGGTTATAAATCTGCAATGTTTGTGTCGTGTTCGTCCTTCTGTCAGCATTCAGCTAGTAGCGTTTTATTCATTGTCTAGCAGTCCTTTTAAATCTTATTTTGCGGGAGTCTGACGCCGTGAAAATTCCGCACGATTATGGCAATAATCAGTTATGTACGTTAGGTTTATCATTCATCATAATCAGTTGCAATCGATAGAAACTCAACTAATATATCGGCTGCGTTTTTACATCCGATTATATTAGCTATAATACTTAGAAATCAGAGTATTGTAAGCATTGTCTTTTATCGTACCATCATGATGACACTCAAATAAATGCAATGAAACCATCCAAGTAGTCATGCGTTCAACGCCTAAACAATATATGATGCTGTCAAATGAAGCGAATATAATAAGCATTTGCACGAGGTACAATTAAAATTGCATACATAACAACAACAATAATGAATATACATTTCGGAGACACGAATCGCATGTTTAACCATACCAACTATATTTGAAAGAGCTCTCGGCATTCGTTGATTTTGTGGTGTGTGTCTTTTACGTAGCAGATACGTGTACGATGGACTATATGTTTTACAATTGAAATCAGTTACGGCGCTCAGGCAAGAGCAGCGTAGACGTATATACTCCGGTTGTTGCATAGGGCTCGACCACAGTATCCATCAAGTGAGAGAACAAGGCACACGTCTCTTTCCCTTCCTCATTCTCATTCTGAACCTGTCAATAAACAACCCGGCATTGAATTCCACGTATCTATATCACCTTTCTTAAGCTGTGCACTGTGCCCCATTTGATAATACTGAACAACTTGCCAACCATAACCTGTGCCAACACGAACGGAGACTGGATAAGTACTTAGCAAACGTTAAGTTACCTTGCTAGTTCCATTTGCCCCGAAATTATCAACTCTATTATAAGCTGTCACAAATCATTTTCTGTTGCCCAGTTCTGAGAGGTTTAAAATTTACGAATTAGCTTCGGAACGTTTGGTTGGAGCTTTTCACGAAAATGAGTTTTTTACCGAGCACAATTGCATTAATTTTAGTATTATGTTGCACTTGTATTGCTGTTACAAACAGTGACGAGGGACTGAGCCAAACAAACTCAAAGTCACTTCTCAATTATATCACTAAAGCGTTTCTGCCGGATGGGGAAAGTGAAATTCGAATGCGATTTGGAGATGTAATAGTTCGTGAAGCTTCCATTACAAAGGAAAACGAGGCTGGAGTGAGGTGAGTAAAATCAACATCAAAAGTTAGATTTATCTAAGCAAATCATTCCACTCCGCATTTGAATAAAACTATGTCACGGCATATTAACATTTTGAGCTAGTATATAAGCTCAAAAGCATGAAATGAAAAATGAATTGAGAGTGGATAAATCATATGCAAATGAAACGAAAAACCTTCTATATCAACAAGGCTTTTCCAAACAAGCGAAAGTGTTTATAGTTACAAGGAATACGTTTAGAATCGAGTTGCATATCGATTTCTATTTACAGTGGTATAAAGTTGCCATTATGATGTCATTATTTTCATTCCTCAGCTACAAACTGTCAAACATATATCAATCACTTTTCTATCAAATCTCGTTAGATTACCACAGGTTTGTTCGAATAAACTAACCATACTTAATATTTACTCACCCATTGTGTTTGGCCAATCAATCTAAAAATCTAGCAACAGAACAGAACTCATTTTCTACTTGATGTTCTTATGCAATTATTTTCATTAATCTCATTTTCATTCTTCGCCACTACACTTTTGTCCTCTAAGTTTGCTTGCCATTGCTTTTTAAACAAATTGATTCAATTGACTTCATTTTGAGAGCTGACATGGAAGGACAAATATTACTGCAAGTATGACATTTTGATGGGCTGACGCTTTAATTTTCCACAAAGCAATAGTAGGTTACACTTGTCGGGAAACATTGTTTCATAAATGGAGTTCCGTGAGAGGTTTTGGGAAATGGCTTGTTTTAGCATAAGTGAGTCAGAATCTGACAGTCAGATCATGCCATTACGTAGTTAATACGCACAGAGCCATATCACAGTAAACACAGCAAGAATGAATGAATCATTTACCGGCGGCATATGAGCTCATGAAATCATGTCTATGATGATGCAGTATGCTAAACGAAATGCAAAATACACGCGTTATTTATTTTTTAAATAGAAGGTGGCTATAAAACTGACAAAAAAATCTTTATGCCCACCACTACTACTAGCTCAAAGCGTTTTGATGTTGGCTGATGAATAGAAGCTTGTGTTTGCAGAACGCATTGCGTACATTACATTGTACCTATTTGCAAAGCGGGAGCAAATTATAAACAGCCCTTGTAACTTGCGGTAGCAGCATAAAAGACACTACAAAACAGCGGTCATGCAAGCAATGCACTAAATTCTTTTAGCGAAAGCACGAGCATTTATTCCATGTCTGGTGAACTTACTTATGTGAGCACTGTACACAAATGGAGATTCATGGCGAGCAATTATATGGAGTGAGCTCTTCCGCATCATTAAGCGAAAATGTCAGTAGTTTTTCTAATGACAGCAATAATAAATTTTGCCAGTAATCCGATTAATCTTTCAACTTTAGGTAATTTGTAAGGAAACCCAACCTATTTGTAAGCATAAGCATACCTTGGTAAATTAGGATTTGCTTTAATAAAAAAGCATGTTACCCCGTGTTGCATTGCGACCATTGAATTACTTTTGTGAATAGTTTCTTTGAAACTAAGTCTGTGTTATTCTTTCAAATTGGATTGCTGAAAAAGCAAACCACTCTTTCCACACTTTCATCATCCTGTTTTCTAATTCTGTTATACCTTTGGCAACGTATTTCAAGCATAGACAAATTTTATTTAGCTGAATCAATTATGATTATTTGGAAATTTTCTGGTACGATTGCGTGATCATCGCACTTAATAAAATATTGTTTTTTACAATACGGCCGTATATGCTCTTTAACCCTCGCTTCACCACCACCACACCAGTCAAGCTACCTTGTAAAGGAACATGACGGAGTATAGGTACATATATCCATCCAGGAAATCTATTCTTAGAAATTTTGAGCAGCGAGTTGCCAAATCAGCCTGCATTTCATTCTAATGAGTTTTTGGCATAATATTATTCATAAGTGAAAAAATTCTTATTCACATGATAAACAATAAAGTATATGCAGCATACACACACAGGTTTGTGCTCATAAAATGTATACAATGTGTGTAAAAACTATAATGTTCCAGTTTGTATGTACGATAGATATCAAAGGTTGCCAAAGCTAGACACCCTGCATTCACACTATATCAAGAACTAACTGGCAGCGTTTCTACTCGTGAATTTGAGTGATAGACAAAATATTTCACAGTAATGTAGATCATGGCATGGCATGACTTGACTGGGAAAGCATAATACGTACAAACAGAGTCTTAGAACGTGGCAAATTTTACCTTTATAACTTGTAAGAGAACACATAAGCACTCATACGCCCGGAGTTACATTTCACGTTTCAAATCTGATTAAACAAATGAAGATAATGCAAGCGGCTCGTAAAACTTAACAGGCTGGGAGTTTCCATTGACTGTTATACAGTAGTTGTTAAACGTACGTGTACAAACATTTAATACTTTGGAAGCAAGCCGGTATGTATTAAATGAATGAGTAAGCCGGTAGACGATGAAGAGAGGAAGGTAGTAAATTAGTCGGTATGCCGTATGTAGGTACCTGGAAAATTTTGATGATTCTCATCATATATTGTTCTTTCATCACATTAGGCTCTACGTGTACAATTGTGTGAAGTCACTGCTGCAACCACAGCTCATTTTCTTATGCCGACTCATATGTAGTGTGCTGATGTATCCTTTCCCATTGGTCAAAATTCACATCATACGATGATGATGTGATGAGCTTACGGTAGACTTACAATTTTACGTTGATCCCTTTTGATTGTATAGCCAAGCTTCCTTGTACATTTATTTCGTCACTGCCACTGTAGACAACATGATGTTGTAGTTGCAAATTAGGCACGCATATAGAGCATGGGGTTGTGCATACTTGCACATGTGCTTCTAGTTAATTCTATCTAGAATGATGCTCCGTTCTGCAATTCACCATTTTTACATCGTCAATCGTACGATTGTTAAAATGTGCAATGGGAAGTCAAATACGTCTTTAATTCACCGTTTCCTCCTTTACACATGCTCCATTCATTTACATTGTAACTTCCAAACATGGAAATTGTTTTGTAACTTGAAACTCATGGAAAGGAACCTTGATTTTCGTTGTTAAATTATGATAATCCTCTTTAAATTGCTTCGGTTTTTATTAACAATAAAGATACTTTGAAATGCGATCACTCGTGCCTATCGTAAATATTTTGCTCATATCAGTGTCTTAAAAATTCAAGGAATGGGCATGCACAACAATCTTAAATTGTAAAACTTTGGGTACATCAACATGGAATGAATGACGTACGGGATACCGATGTCGGTATTCGATGGATGGTGATTTTTTACGAGGGGAAGGTAGATGCAAATTCATTCATAAAAGTACACTATGCTACAGGCGTTTATCATTATAGTAATTTGTTTCTGGTATGAGTTACTTGAGTACAGGAGTGTAATGACTGAAAGAATGATAAAAACTGAGATTTTATGTTCCATTCATCGGATTATCTCATCTTTATGGCTAACTAAGAGCCGTGCGGTTGGAGTTGTCATGAAGGTAGTCTCTTTCCTAAGGAATATGATATGGCTATTAAGTCTTTAATGTAGTAATAGGTATGTTACCGTGTATCTGGCATATAGAAAAAATTAATCGTTTGCGTAGATAATGACTTGCACCTAAAAAATAATAAATTATAAAGTTAAGTAATAGGATAAACATGAATAACAACAACAATTGTATGCGTATTTCCGTTTGAACCGGCAGCTGCTATTTTGACATGCATATGTGTAGTCGCTAATTGTTGATGATCAACACAATGTTTTGTCAATTACGAAGTTAATCCATCCGAGAAAGCCGACATAGATATTGTGTTGGACTATGTTGTTTCTTTGGAAAAAGGTTTGGCAAATTTTGCATAAATATTATTGCCAAATGATCTCTGAAACCGTGTAGTCACATTAAATGTCAAAGGATCATCGATCAGAATAGAATGCGCGACTAGCGATTAGTTTCTCTTCAAAATTCAAGGCAGATGTTGACGGTAAAGCTCATTTTTTATACATATATAGGTATTGCATGTATAGAAACTGCAGAAAATGAGAACCAAGCAGAGAACTATAACCAGTTTGTTCCTGATAAAAGTCACATTCATCTAAGCAAATGCTTGTCACTCCTCTGATTGGAGTTGAGTAGCGTGGCTCAAGTTTATAATTGGATCGGGCAACAACATTTAAGTGCGCTGCATAATGCACTCGATTCTACCTTCGTTAATAATACCTACTGCGAACTACTTATGTCGATGATACGGAGCGATCCAATACTGCATGTAACATCGTGATGAAAGACTGAATTGACAACGCATGCACTTTTCTTTCCCATTCCATTATTTTTATTTGTTTTGTCTCATTACTTGTAACATTTTTGATTTTGCTATCTATTGGCACATGTACAGTGTGGTTCTGTGAAAGGATGATGATGATGCATCATGCATGTGTTCATGTGATACGACTGAAGGTTAATTTTGTTGGCACGAAAAAATGGTGTGCATTTGCATCATTAAGTCTGATGAATACCAAGCAGTGAAAACAGACTGCATGGAGCTTCTAGAAAGAACTGTTTACAATAGTTGCTAAAGAATTATCTGTCATGATTTTTCAATGCTTTGCCATTCATTCTAAATCTAACCTCGCTTCAAGTTGTTCTAAATCTACAATTGTCCCTTGCCATGTTTACAATACTTTAAACATAATGATTGGAACCCCTGATACTCAACGGTACGGTTCAGTTCAGCTACATGTCATCATCACATCTATAGTTGGAGCCATTGTGATTTAAACTATTGAATCAAAATTATTCATTCATCGTTATTTTGAGAGTAATGCATTTTTTCGCTCAGCAACAGGAAATCCGTATGTCAGAATGATCTTTCAATTCAAAACCAAGATAGAGACACATGTTGGGATCGTGCATAATAGGAGTGTAAATAATAAAACAGCAAAGACCGGAAGAGTACACACTGTTAGGAATCCGTGACACAGTCACAGACAGGTTTCCTTGGCGTAAAGAGCTTGACCCAACTGTAGTATTCGATTTTCCAAAAACTAGAACCTGTGTGTATATCATTCGTTTTGAAAAACCTCTAAGCGTGGCTTTATATTTGTAATATAAAATATTTCATGATTAGAAGCGATGTGATGAATTTTGATGTAATATATATTAAAGTTTCTTTAAATATTAACTGCGCACTCTGCTCCGGCTAGTAGGATGGGTAGTGGCAGCAATCGGCAAGCTTTTGTTGTAGTCACATAGTCACCTCTCATTATTTGGTGTCTGTCTGATCCATCTATATTAGAATGAAATTATAATCTTTTACAATAGCACCATGGCACCATGCATAATAATTACTGTAATCATCTACATCATTCATTTTTGCGGCTTGCTATAAGCAAACTAATATATTAAATGAAGAAAAGTAGGTATGTGTGTATGCGTGTAATATGTATATATAAAATGGAATTTGGCATGGCACACGGATGAAGGAATTCGACACAGCCAAAGCTTACCTTCATTTCATTTGGTGGTGCTAAACAAAAATCACGTCTGTACAAACTAATCGCGTCGTCTGCTAAACTGCCACTAGTTTTTTTCTTCATAGTTTCAACCAACCGAGCCTACTAATTACAACAATTAGTAGGGATAAACTGCTTCTACATACTTTCAACTTTGGCTGCATCGTCTTTCTCGTGTTGGAGAGACCATTGCCTCGTAGTATATGTGCCTACACACATATTATGCACCCTTGCTGGCTTCGTCATTCAATCGAATCGTACGATGCATATTATGACGCTGACTGCAGAATGCACTTTTCCTTTAAAAAAATTGAGCGTAGGACGGTTTGACATGCCATGTACAGGTATTCACTTGAAAAAGATGCAGTAGTAATTTTATGAAGCAACAAACGAGTACTTTCAAAGTTTTTCCTATAGTGAGCGATAAATTGATTGGCTCCTAGTAGAGCCACTGCCTCTTTGCAATGCCACACCGCTCTGCATCATCGATACTATCGAATTAAATATTTTTATGATGCCTTCACCGGCAGAGGAGCCGTCAATGTAGACAGATTCTGCGCAGTAGCATGTCAGTTTTGATGCCTAATTGCTATGATTATAACATACGTGGCTCAAAATCAAATTATTAATTATAATCTCAGATTTTTAAATAATAGCAAAAAAAAAGTTCTGAAAGGGTCAAGTATTCGTCTGAATCAATCTTGCTCGCCCTGATGCATACCTTAGCGTAATCAAATAGAATATATGTATAACTCTTTGGTAATGCAACTGCAATTCATGGGTCGATGTTGATATTAAGCAGGATATCGTACAAATGTCATCACGTGGGTTTGTCGTCTGTTTCCATTTGCAGCACTACATATGCGTTCATATTTACAAACATAATTCGTAGATTTGGAATATTATGGTATAATAATAGCTTAAACAAAGGTCGAATACTTAAGATGTGTTGACGTGTTAAATAGCATATAATGCGCAGCCTTTGTAGCGTGTCAACACAAGCAAATATATACAAATGTCAGGCTGCAAACGGAAACCAAATACGAAGTATGATAGCTTGCTTAATGTTTCTAGCTATTACTTATGCTCTTCTGTCTGTTTCTGTTTGATTGCAACTTACCTGCAAATGAGCATGGAAAACATGAAATTTTAATAATAATTTTCATTGTCGGTAGTACAAAGCGTAGAGATAGTGGAAGACGGACAGAATAACTGAGTCATAAATTCATTATTTTACAAAGCTGCTAGCTACAAGCCAATAATATCGAAAAGAAGTAGGAAGCCTTGAGAAGGTCATTATTGCATATAGATGCATGCATATATCAATATGTGCACATGTATGTATGTATATCTGGGAGAGAGACCGTAATATGATTCATTGACTTTAATAGGGATATGCAAACTAATCTGTAAAGTAGAGTTTGCAGATCAATTTGAAGTAACGCCTCTTTTCATGATGCATGCTAATTCCGAAACATTATACGGCCAAACTGGTTATTAGAACCCTTCAAGGAAATTTCTGCATTACACACTGTATAATTTCACATGTTTTACAAATACTGCGCCTTTGATAAAAACACGAATTGCAGCAGCGTATCTCGGATAAAATATTTTGTCTGCAATTTTTTGGGCGCCAGGATAATTGGTTATCGGAGAAGTGGAGTGATCTATATGCAAACATTCTGTTTACAAAACAATGTGTTTTTTTTTCTTTCAGAACTGGTCTAATGCTACGACAACTGGCATCAGGACCACATTTACTACAATTAATATACAAGGTTGGGGAAGGCAGAGCCTCCGGGCGAGAAATAATGGCGCTTCTTGAATGCGAAATGATTAATGAGTGGAGTGCTGCCGATCAATTCAGAAATCATTTCCGTGAAGATCTTCGGCGTGAAGGAGTCAATTTACAGGTTCCCCCAAACCATTTGGACTTCCTAAAATCACAAAATGCTGAATTAAATGTTGACGGCATAGAGTCACTGGAAGACATGGGATTGTCGGCAGATGTCTTTGATCTGGATCAAGGGTAGGAAATTATTTTATATGAAATAAAATGATTTATGTTGGATTGACTCTTCCACGGAATGAATGAACTAATATAGATCGTAAACTCATTGAAACCCGTTATCTCTGGTTTTGTCTCATAACAGCCTAGATGAATTCAGAAATGTAAGCGTAAAGGCTTTGCGAAATGATGAGGTTATTGGGGATCTTCAACATTCTTTTGACATGATTGCTCAGCAAAGACAGTGCAGAAGGCTGCACAGGAAACTAAAGAAGGCCGCTGGCCACCATAAAAACAGCGTAGCAGAGGATACTTCCAATGGATTTGATGACTCGGATTCAGATAGCCATAAACTTTCAAGGTATGTGAAAACTTTAAAATTAGTGCAGACATAAGCTCATTAATGAACTGAATAAACTTTATTAAACATATGTAGTTAAATGTGTTGCATATACTAGGTAGGCTGAACGAAGAGAATGCAGTTTAGAACATATGTATGGAATCTATTAGTCTATATGAACTGCCAATAAAAATATACGTCTCACAATGATGATATTAGCAAAAAATTGATCATGTGGACATCATGCACCAGACACATATGCATTCTTCTGAGTCAGGAAAAATTTAGCAGGTCTATGAAATGCAGTTCAGTCTCAGCAGATAGTTTGGATGCTTTGTACTTGCAAGTTAGCTGGTGTTTCAATTTCCGTATTTACAGCTATGAAGGTTCAGGTCATTTTGATTAACTTGATCTGGAGAAATATTATGTAGAAGTTTAAAGTTCATTTACAAATTATTGCAATTGTTTGATCAGGCAAGTGGAGCAAAGTTTTTACTACAAACAAAAATATATCTTTTTAACGTCTGTTTTAAATTCAACAAATTTAAAAGCCCTAATGATTAATTTTCTTTCATTTCTTCCCACTAAACCTGGCTGTTTGAAAGTGCTTAGCACGAGAAACTATGTATGTGTA